>MJUU01025957.1:70512-91850 GCA_002080025.1 Modiolus philippinarum | reverse complement strand
AAAAAATCCAGAAAAACTGGGACGTAACTTACATTCTTTACGTAATAGGGGATATTGACCGGATATTCTTCATGATTCCGTTAAATTGGCTTTGGGATCCAATGACCTGAAGATTTTACAATTATACTGGCCTCTCACTGATACAGCCGATGTCTACTGAAATACATGATGATTCTTTACCGAACCCTTCGGGAAGTTTTGAATTTGATTATTTTTCCGTAGTGCGACAGTGTTTTACCAGCAGACTAGGCTCCTTGACCTAGCCGGCAGTTTAGCGGCGAGCACTCCTCGACCCATCTTTCTAAATTGCGTTTTGTCTATTCTTTCCTTTTCAAGATTGTGGTCTTAGAGTTAGTGGTCTACCTGTGTTGGGTTTTATTTGTATGTTTATTATACAATAGGGAAACGGGATAGAGAAAGGGGAGGTTTGGGTACCCATAAACCGGTTTAACCCTACCGCTGGCTGTTGCCAGTGCCGGTACCAAGTCCGACTATCCCGAGTTCCTATCGTTATCTATGTTTGTCTTTTGTCATTTTATTGTGTTTCTTGTGCAGTTCCCTGGTTGATTGTGACATGTGATTGTAATGTTCGGCCATTGTAAGTGTTTCCTGTTATCTTCCTTTCATTATTTCAAAACAAAGGCACTCACAGTGCACTCCAGGGAAACTGAGTGTGACATCAGGTGCTCCGGAAAGGATGAAATAATTGCACATGAGAAAAAGTTTCTACAATTGTAGAACTAACTAATTGAACAACGCTTCTATTGTTGTTCTTCGTCTTGAAGTCACCATGAGGCCTTCAACAACGCGAGCTAATACTTCATAGTGAGTTCACGACGGTCGCTAGCAACGGTTTGAGCAGAATTCATTGATAGATGCATGCTTCATCCATGTATCTTCACTTTAGGTAGTGAGTGCGGGATCACCAAAATAAAAAATAAAAAAAAGGTGGAAAATTATCCTTACAATTGTTGTCATTCGAATCACAACATATAAACAACCAGATAGCACTCATCGATTCAATGGCATGAAATTTGGGGTTATAAAATAGTGAGTTCTGTTCACTGTAAACAAGTAGTCGGAAAAGCATTGGGAAGTTACAATTAAAATGCCAAAATAAGAGAGTATGATAGTATATCCCTATGAGAAATTCTCTCAAGAACAAGTACACCATAACTATCATATATAAGGCGTATAGATCTTTCGAAACGGACTCCACACTCCAGGAGAGACAAACTCCAGTTTTTAATAAACATTAAAAGGATATGGAGTAAATGCACATGAGACATAGTTTCTTCACCAATCAACCGCACAATGCTTTTATTGTTGTTCTTCATTTTGAAGTTAGCGTGATACTTTCAACAATGAGCTTTGCTCATACCTCATAGTAAGTTCAAAACGGCAGCCTGATTATGTTGGCAGATTTGTGTAACCATCAATGATAAAAGTATACAATTAATACTTACCTACATTACAATGGGATAACAATCTACAACAATGGACGTTGTGACGTACATCTTTTGTATTGGTATAGACACCAGCAGACATGGCGAGGCAGGAGATACTTATCGCAGAACTTTATGGCGTCAATATTACTCCAATCTGCAGAATAAAAAATTACGCAAACACAGAAAATGAAGACTTGATGTCAACATTGAATTGTCCAATATACATGTATTATGTTGTTACGTTTTTGTTCGTTTGTTTTTTGTGTTTTTTAGTGTTTTTTTTCGGGGGGGGGAGGCAGCTGAATTGTTTTAAATATTTTTTGCAGGTGGCTTTGTGTATTAGTTTATATCTGCATTTTGTCTTTTTTCAGTCTCTATTTTTCTTCTTGTGTTTGATATTTTTTATGTTTTTTATTGATTTTGAAATCTTGACATGTTTTTGTTTATACTCTAGCAATTAAGATACCAATATTGCAGCAACAGATATTGTACAATTTTAACAACTCTGTCTCTGTTAAACACTTTAAAGACCAGAAATCTAAATATGTTTCAGGGCTAGACTTAGACAAATTCTTTCATTATAAGATATGAGTTTATCTCTGCTGCAGAGCCTTGTAGTCCGTAAAAAGATTCCCCCTGCGATAGATCGGCTTGATGAGTGCCCCTTTCTGTCTATTTGTTGTTATCTTCCACCAGCTTGAGACGCTAGTGCATTTGTCGGGCAACGGATGACAGTGACTGTAAGAGCACTTTGGCGGTTTAATCTGTGTTTGTTGGCGATCCCTCATACATCACCAGAAAAGACATGGATGTAGCGTTGCTTGACATTTAGGAAAGAGTTCTGCTCAAACCGGGTCCACGGGCTGTCTTTAACTTACTATAAGGTAATAAGTCCATCATCTGATGACTTCAAGATGAAGAACAACATTAAAAGCATTGTTCATCTGCTTGGCGTTAACATGCATTTGTAAAGATTTTGTCTCATGTGCATTTACTCCAAATCCTTGTCTTTCTTGATTTTGAAGAAAAATATACCAAGATTTCAACGTAAGACAATCATTTTAATGGTTTGTCTGGTTTCCTAACTTACCACGTGATGAGTGACGTAAGTGTTGCAGGGCACGATTGCTTATGTCACTTCCGGTTTTACGTCGCCAATTTGAATTTTGTTCATGAATATGTTTTTAGTATTACATTTGACTTCGATGTGTATATGTCAGATAACCGTATTCAGTGTCAAAACAAATAACATTAACTAATGATAGTATATTAGCAAAGTTAACCTGATAGTACCAGTGTTTCCCGGAACACTTTATATATATCTAAAACATTAGTCTACATTGTTGAATAGTTTGCCTTTACAATAAAACCACATCTATGGACATTGTAATATTTACCTGTCATAAATCTAAAATATTCAAGATTCTTTCATTGTTACAGATATAGGGGCCAGACAGATAACATGTATAAAGTATACATACATAACAACACATAAAGCGTACAGTTCAATAAAGGTCAAAATTTCAAGTGTATAACATTTCGAGGAAGACATAACAAAAATCGTCAAAGAAAGATGGGGAAATGACGCATCGTTTCTTAATTCATTCAATACTTACATGTCTGTCACCATCTCAAATGGATCATCAATGTCGTGTTCATGATGAGACTGTGACATATATGCCATGAAACTAAGGTTCCTGTTACCATCTAAAATGAATCAGAAATGGCCCTTTCTTGATGCCCCTGGGGCAAACATGCGGCGGATAATTGGTGAAGTTAGCTAAAAATTGACTGTTGATGTACAAGTCAATCGCATTGCAGTCACGGTATAGGTCATTGAATAATACGACTATTAGTGTGTCGCTGTATAGTCGCCCTGCACCTATAGCTTGTTTAAAGAAGCTCTATCTACAGACCTGACCAGGTGCGTTCCCGGGTGGTGATTTGGAAAATATCGTGTATAGGCAAGATGGACAGGTCATAGTACGAACGTTAATGCCTTGCCGCAGACCTTTGTAGACCATTTATTTGTAGAAATACCACGGGCCATATGCAGAATAAAGACCTTTTCTAAATACAAAAATATCAAAGATGCATAATCAACAATCATATTTGTAGAGACTTGGTATCATGTGCACAGTTTCTCCATAAACTGTCACTGTTTATATGAAGGAAGATGGAAATACAATCAAATAAAGTCAGCTTGAGGTCGTTAACAATGTATAACTAATTCAAAAACCACTATTATAGCATTAATTTAACTTTTATTTGCAGACAAAAGACTCGTTAGAGTCATAGCAATACAATACAAAAAGAACACAATACAAATCACATGAAACATACAAAAATCATATTTTTCAAAAATTTCAATTTTTAATATTAAAACAGTAAAGCTTAACCTTCTCCCCTCAGTTCTAATGACCTCTTTATGAAAGAAGCAACTGCTTTAATATTAGAAGGTGTTGACGGATTCAGAATTGTTTTTAAATTTATTATGTCTGATCCAGTTTTTAGGTCAAAATCTAAATTAAATTCTAGTTCGTTACGTAGATGATTATTTATAGGACAATGTAGAAAAAAGTGATATTCGTCATCTAATTTTTGTTTACAGCTTAAACAAAATCTCTGGTCTCTAGGTATTTTTTTATATCTCCCGATTTCAATTTGAAGCGAATGGTCACTAGTTCTAAATTTAGTTATATATTTACGCGTTTCGAAATTGGGATGGGACTAATAATATTCCATTTCAGATGGTTCTTGTTTTAAATATTTGTATAAAAATATTTTATTATCTTCGTTTAGGCGTGAAATTTTATTGCACAAAATATCATTATAATGGTCATCTATTTGTTTTTTCAAATTTCTTCAAATTATTTAAATATTTTTACAGGTGTCTAGTTCTTTAATATCAATACCAATTTCTGAGCATAAATCTTTGGCATATGTAAACCAGGAATAGATATTCTCAGAATCTAACTGTTTAATTAATGGACCTGAAATTATAAAACAAAAAGGATCTTGAGTATTTTAGTTTCAATATCTTGTTCCAATATTGTACTATTTCAAAATTATTTATTTTTAGAATGAAATTGCATTTTCACGATATTAATTACCATTAACAATGAAACGATAAGGAATAAATGCACTTGAGACAAAATTTCTACAAATATATATATGGTTAAACCAAGTAATGGAACAATGCTTCTATTGTTGTTCTTCATCTTGAAGTCATCACAGAATAAAAAGATAACAGGAAACACCTACCATGGCCGAAAAAACACAGTCACATTCCACAATGTACCAAGGAACTTCATAAGAAAAACCCACAATAAAAACAAAAGACAAATGTAAACAACGAACTCTTGACAGCTGGACTTGGTCCCGGCACTAGCAAAAGCTAGCGGTAGGGTTTAACCTCCCCCTTCTCTGTCCTGTTTCCCTATTGTATAATAAACCTACGAAAAAGGTAGACTACTAAGTCCATGGCCACAACCTTGAAAGGGAAAAGGGTAAAAACGTAATTTTGAAAGATAGGTTAAGGAGTGCTGGCCGCTTAACTGTCGGGTAGCTCAAGGAGCCTAGTCTGTAGGTAAAACACTGTCGCACTACGAAAGAAAAATGAAATTCAAAACTCCCAGATGGGTTTGGTAAAGAATCATCATGGATTTCAGTAGACATCAGAAGTATCAGTGAGAGGCCAGTACGCGTGTAAAATCATGTCTACATAAAAATGATAAAATAAAACAACAAAAAAAAAACAACAACAACAAAAAAAAAACAAGAAACAAAGAAAACAAAAAACAAAAAAACAAAACAAGACAAAAAAAATAAAATAAAATAAAACACTTAGTATTCTGGTATATTGCAAGCAGGGTTAAGGTACGATTTCAATCTGATTGCTAGGTTCATCATAAACTGCCTTGGCTTTAACGCATCAAGAACAAGATTTATTCCAATTTATTTTTCAATTGAATTGACTTAATTCTTAATTTACAGAGAAGAATACACCACATCTGTCTTTTTGATAAATTCTTTAACCAAAACGAATTAATAAACTGTCTAATCTCATTATTACAAACATTTGTATAGCACAAGATTTTGACAATGTCAGTCTTTGTCAAATCAAAGCTTTAATGGTATTAAAATCTCGCTGTGTGTACAAACAGATAAACGACCATCTCCCATTCAGTTAAGGCATATTAGAATTATTATCATTTCTGTGCATGAAAGAGCAGATAATTAGCTCAATTTCAAATAGCAATAAAGAAGCTTTAACATATCAAAATCGAGGGTCTTAATGAGGTATCTTGTTATACTAGTAGTAAAGTGAAAATAAGGAAAAATACATTAAATCGGAAGGATATATGAGGTATTGATGTCCTATTACGGATACAAAAAAACGATGTTGCATGACACGAATGACACGATTTTTGGGAATGGGGGAAAAGGGGTAAAAAATGTTGAGAAATGGGAAAAATGAACACCAAATTAGGGAAATGGAAAACATATTAAGTGGAGAAGGAGAAAAATAAAAAAAATGGAAATTGAGAAAAGGGACAGAAAATGTGGGAAATGGGAAACAAACTAAAAAATGCTATCTATTGATCTTTTGTGCATTTCCTAGAATTTGATTGTAATTTTCAGCTATTGGAGGTGTTTCTTGTCATTATTATTTTCATTTATTCCCGACGCTTTGGTTGATCCCAGAGGATTTGTTTACCGGGTGCCTCCCCAGAAGGTGGCAGGAGAACGCAATGTAGTCATGGCATACAAAACCATTTTGTACACAAACTATGTGGAGAACTTCATGCTCAAGGAAGTATAAAGACCTCCTCTTTTATTCTCAAGAAACGAGCAGATAGAATGTTACATTTCCTGCCCCTACCCCTGCATTTCTCCCCTTCCAGTTGCAGTGAAAGCTCGTTGCTCCGGTTGACCCAACAAAGCGTATGTCTTTTATACCCATCGTGTAAGCGGACGGCATATAGTGATCATGGTATCCATCCGTTCGTCCATACGTCCTTACGCAATAGGGTACTTACTTTGTGATGACAACTTCTCCCAGACCACTTGGTGAAATTCACTGACACTTTCACAGAATGTTCAGTACACATCGCCATTGTTCACGAATCATTAAAATGATTGATTGAACTTTTTTTTTATTATTTCTGGAATCCCATAGTGAGAACGGGGGAGGGGATATATAATAGTGACCTTTGCTAACAGTTTTTTTCTCTTATTTCTTATGGATTTTATGAATTGATTAACTAGCTGTCGTCCTAAAATAGATGAAATAACTAATAAATAAATACATTTAATTCAAATTTAATAATTATAGCATATATCATGAAAAGGATTTCATCAAAAACATACACTACAAAACAATATAACACACAGGTTTTGGTATATATAATATTCACCCATAAACCGGTTTAACCCTACCGCTAGCTTTTGCTAGTGCCGGTACCAAGTCCGACTATCTCGAGTTCCTATAGTAATTTATGGCCTGTGATTGTAATTTATCTTGTCTTTATAAATATCTATAAAATATCACTAATCGTGTAGGATTCTTCCTTTTTCATTGATTTTTTTAATCAAATTCAACGTATACATACGATTTAATTTTGTTTTTATTTTTAACTTATCCTGACACTATTTTTGTAATTTGAATATATTGACGGTTAGTTAATTTAAGGATGTTCGCTGGTCAATTTTAAAATAACAAGGATATCAATTAAATGTGATTTTTTGTAAGAAAACTGAAAAAGAAATCATTAAAGCCGAAAAAATTGATAGGTTACCGATGAAATTTTTGAGATTCAAGTGATTCAAAATATGGCGGGAAACTGAACTCCTTTGCATTTTTTTTCATAGGTGTAACATGAGCAATGTTTATCCAATAATGAATGTGACAAAATAACACCAATTGAATAATATTTTGTCAGAATGCTCCCAAAGATATACAAAATGAAATTAACGAAAAAAAATTAGGGGGTCACCGAACAAAATAGTATTAAGCTTTTGAATGGATAAAACCAGAGAAGTCCGAAAATCTGGCAGAAATGCCAAAACATGACAAGCGAACATCCTTAACAGAAAAAACATAAAAGGATAGATTATGACAAAATTGCCTTTTACCACTTGTTTTATTTGTAATAAAACATAATCAAAGAAATTCAGAGAATGATTGGCTATATATTTGAAAATCCATCAACTGGAACATGAAATCTTCAAAATGACAATAAATTAGAGGTGTTGGTCTAAACACTTTTTTCAAGGAGTGATGACAGTAAGCATAGTACATTGTAGCAAGTACTTTAAAAGTACAACAATTAAATAACAAGACAATTAACAGAACTTGGCAAATTTATACCACAAAAACAGATATTAATAGAAACTTGATCTACTCATACTTTTTCAGTTTCTGTTTAATTTCAACTATTGAATATAAAATTTTTTCACGAGAAAATGTAACGATTTATACATGTAATTTTTCTCTATTTCTGGTCAAAATTGAGGGAAATAGATATTATATTAAGTTGTATTATGTTGGAGGAGAATAAATAAAAATAAATAAGCAAAAGTTCCGACATTGATACTACAAATGATGTGGTTATAAATAAATAAGCAAAAGTTCCGACATTGATACTACAAATGATGTGGTTATACCTTTTGTTTTCATGGACACAAGCTGCTGCATTTGTCCCTTTTTTAAAAAAGAGAGAATTTCTAAAGACAGCGTTTAATTCTTATTTGAACAAAGTAAAGTTCCACACGTTGCCATAAACAACTAAAAGACAACAAAAATTAATAAAGGATATTTAATGTCATCGCTAGAAAATTAAACTTTATAAGCCTCCCTTATACTGAACTTCCATGTATTAGAGCTTTCTTAAGTAGCTAATGATGACCCCAGCTGCCCTCGTACTTAAAGGGTATAAAAGTCAATTAATAAGGCATCTCTAAGCAATAAACATGCCCAGGTGATATCGACACCAGTGTTCTTTTGAAGCTAGGGATTATTGTAACATAGCACCAAGATAAACTAATTACCACAAAATCACTTTGCTTTTATTAATATTTAGTTATACGAGAAAAAATGACAGTTTTTCTAGGTATTGATGAACTCTATTGGGGAATTTCCTCCCACCGTTTGAAGTTAAATCTTTTATTTGAAATCGGATTATTTAAATGAAAAAAAGATCACTGTCTATTTAAATAATGAAGCATAGCATGAAATTTCGTGTTTGTCGGTTTATTAAAATACGATGAAAATTGAATTATGTAAAACTTACTTAAAATACTAAAATTAGAACTGTGTGACACAATTTGATTATTTTCATATCGACGACACAAGATTATAGTAATCGATTCTTCTTCAGCCATTTTGATCTCGGACTTGGCTTATTTTTGAAAGCTTTATCATTGTGGCTTCATTAAACTTAAATCAACCTTTAAAAGGATATATACATTTGTACCAACTAGGTGTTGCGAAACAGTTTTCATAATAAAAGTAATGTTGCCAATATCTATGAAAAAAGTTTTTCACATAAGAAATATAGCGAAACATACCGAACCATATTTTCGACTCTTCAATATTTCCTACGGTCGAGAAATGCTGAAAGTTACATGTACCCAATGGTATGAACGTTTTATAGTCATAAAAGTTTTTTGTTTTTACTTCAATAAATTCATCTTTCAAATATTTCGATTCGAACTAATGGAAAGTAATCCAGTTTTTATTAAAACACTTATTTTTTCTTTATCAACATTACAGTAAGAAGGAACATATAAGTATGGAATGTGAAAATTTGTTGTTATAAATGGGTAGCATTTTTTATATGGAACTCATTGCCTGTCCACTAATGCTGAATAAAACTCGGATAAAAAATATACATGGCTTCTCAAGTAGCATCTGTACACACATGTCGATTACTGGTATGATATAAACCCAGACATGTCCACATTCTGTTTGTATCATGATTTCCAATCAGTGTTAAAGTAATTCCCATGTGGGAATGAAGAGTACCTGGTTTATGTCTGACATGTCTGTCAGTATTAGTAACCTCACTGTAAACACGTTTGTTTGTTTACTATTGATTTAATCGTATCCAATAATTAATGATTGGTTGAGATCGATTGGTTGGTCAAGGAATGCACTTGCAGAATAAAGAACACAGCTACAATTAATTAGACATCAAACAGTCAGTGTATAGATAGTGTGCCTTATTTAATTATTGTTAGTGGGTCTGATCTGCAGGGATATGGATCAGGAATGGACAGTCAATGACAAAAACACTTTATCCCGGATTACTACAACCAGAATTTTCACATCTGACAAAAAAGACCCTTTCCAAATCTACCAAAGGTTAAAAATAATCAAAATAATTTTTCAGGAATAATGGTTTTTATTTTTGATCAGAATTGAGGGTTGCCACTGCCAGCTTTTTCTGCATGAAAAGTAAAACGTTTTGGAAATTACTTCTCCATATAAAATATGTTTTATATATTTTTTCATATCCCTTTATTTGTTCATTTGGGGAATATCTTTTGCCTGTTTCTGTATCGAAGTAAAATTGTTCTAAGACCGTGAAGCAAAATAAGAAAGACAGGATCACAAACCATGCCTAGAATAAAATGGCAATTACCTTAGAAAATGAAAATATTTGAAAATTGATTTTGGCAATTTCAAAATGAAATACCACGTCTTGCACAATTTCTTTATGTAACACTTTATAACCATCTAATTTTCTTCGAAGCAATTAACAAGAGATATTTCACATAAGAAGATGTTTACCGTAATATACTTCTATTAAAAAACGTTGTTGGCGACATCGTTATTCTCGTAAATACGTGAAAGGAACAACTGTTCACGTGTAAAGACGTAGAAACCGTTTGTTGTCTTATGATACCAACGTAGAATTTATTTAAATTAGTTATTTCTCAACCTGTATGCTTGAAATAACTTAGAAGTTTTTTGTTTACCCTCTCGACCACACGGTACTTCGGTCTATGAAGAAACGATTTGTACTCAAATCACGAGCATTTCATTGAAAAATGGCGCCCGCACAATTAAGACAATTATGAAATCTACATTGGTATGTCAATTGATAGGGAAAATGCAAACAACTGTTGAAATGGATATTTTCTTGAAGTTTGAAGAGTTTGCTAAATTTTAGTAATTTGTTTTATGTATTTAATAAAGATTTTCAAATATATAACTACGCACAAAAGAAAGCTTGAACTTCATCTTCTTTGTGTCAACAACCCTGTAATGATAACACTTACAATTTCAGCATTTGTTGAAGGTTTTCCAATGCATGATAAAAGCTGCTTTGAACATTTATATTTTCTTGAAATTGAAAGTTAATTAATGTTCATGTTGAAATATCTTATCGAGTTTAAATGACGGAAATTACACTCAAATAATATATAATTGTCCCGATGGAAGTTTGTGTTCTTCTTTCGACATTTTTAAATCGAACTGATAACTTGCATGTTTTCAAAAGAGGTACTTTAATTATGTAACGCATTAATGTGCATATTAAATGCTTTCAAACATGTAAAACAAGGTATAACACTTGCCGGAAACGTTTTCCTTTGACTTAAAAGAAATAAATTTAATTTTCCATATGTACTTATTTCATAGTACAGTGAAATAACACAGAAATAGTCAAACGATGGTCAGTTCCAAAATAGTAACCAGACATATCACTATCCAGAGATTCGGCACAATTTCGACAGATCCCATTGAAGGTTAGGTATGAAATTGGCGGTATGTTCGATATACCGCGAGTGTGAATTCAGAAAACATGTCCCACAGTCCATGCATATGTCATAAATTCGGTAGACAGATCACGAACAAGAAACAAGCTAATGATAGACACATCACAAACAGTCCAGAGACCCTATTGAGAATTCGGTATCTTAGCTCACATTGTAAGTAAAGTTTATTATGCCCAACTGTCGCATACCCTGTTTCACACAAGTACACCCGTTGTCTAACTGATGCATTCCCTATATCACACAAGTATACCCGGTCTAACTTACGCAAACCTTGTCCCAGAGTATTCTATAGCCAGTCCAAATGACGCATACCCTATCTAAAACAAGTACACAAGGTCTTACTAAAACAACGGCAGTAGAATACCGAAGGAACAAAGGGGTGACATTCACAAAAATCAAAGTCCAAAGACAGGGCAAAAACGAGAACACAGAAAACAATGACGTTAGACACAAAAACAATGACGCCAGACAGACACAAAGCACAGAACCAGAAACCACAACACTCAGAACAAAGGCACTCACAGCGTGAACCCCAGCGAAACCGAGAGTGACACCAGGCGCTCCGGAAGGGCAAGCATGCCCTGCTCCGCCAACAGCACCCGCCACACTGCGAGCGACCCAATCCGGGAAAACGTCAAAGCCGGCAGCCAAATCCGGGAAGACGCGAATCCAGCTGAAAATGTCCACCCCCACCCGGGACACCGACACGCCACATCTCTCAATGATGCCACGGTGACGGCCACAGAATCTCCCGAGGGATGAAACCAACAAAGGTTGAACAAATCCCTGACCAAGCAGCCCCCGGGACAGTGCCCCTGCTCTGTCCAAAAAATCACTGCACAAACCACAAGCTCGACAGCAACGAACCAACCGTGAAATGCACACTCCATAGGCCGGAGAGGCAGGCATATCGCTGCCAAGAAAGGGAAAGCTCACAATGGGGAAATCAAAATCATCACGCCTGTCACACAGCCCAGATTCCAAACGTCCATCTTCGTCAACACACAACAAAAGATCTAAGCACGAAGCCGAAGTAGGTGCTCCAGCTGTTTCTTTAACTTCAAGCCCATTTGGATAGACCCGATGCAAGCAATCCTCAAATCTAGGATTATCAAGAGAAAGCACATCGTCTATGTAGCGGAAGCTGAAACCAAAGGACTGGGCCAAATGCCCCTGCTCTCTCTGAATAAGCCCCTGTAAAAACTTGGCCTCGTACGAGCAGAGGAAAAGGTCAGCCAAAAGCGGCGCACAGTTTGTTCCCATAGGAATCCCTATTGTCTGTTGGAAAACACGACCTCCAAATTCGACAAAAATATTGTCGAATAAGAATGTAAAGAATACCCTTTCTTTCACAAGAATACTCCAAACTGACGCATATCTTGTCTTGCAGAAGTATACCCCGCCCCGATTCACTGACGCACAGCCTGTCTCGCTTGAACAAGTATAACCCGGTCCAACTGATACAAATCCTGACTCACTCAAGTACCACAGGACCAAATGACGCATACCCGGTCTCGCACGAGTTATACCTCGATCTTAATGGCGCATGACCTGTCTTGCACAAGCACTACCAGTCCAAATGACAAATACGTTGTCTCAACAAACTATTCCTAGGTTCTTGCACCCAATGCTTTTAAAATAACAGAAACTCGAATGCAACTGTAGACAGTTATCGTATACCAAAGTATACATCAAAATTTTATATCTTTTAGGTGTTTGGAAAACCACTATAAAGGAATCTTGCAGACAATTATTTCTGTGTTTTGTTCACTTTTAACTCTATTATATTGTTGAAGACAACCGATTGAAGGTTGAGGCAGAATCACTTATCAAATAAATATTATTTATAACGTGTCAAAATTTAATCTCCATCAATATTTTATGTATGCTCGCATAATTTACTTCAATTTCAAACATTTGATTGACGTAAATCAGGGTCAACTTGGGGAGGAAATTTAGCTAATGAGGTGCATTCTACTGACATTCGATTATCTCTGGCTTTATCGTTAGTCAATTAATCACTGTTTGGATAAGTGAACTTATCAATGCCGATGATAGAGGTACGATAACCAGGGGCGACTCGAAGACTCCACCATTTAACAGTTAATTAATTAGGATTATTATAAACTGCGGGGAGCCTGCAGCAGAAGCCACGTCCTTCCACAAAAAAATATAGACATTTTAAAAAAGATGTCGATGCACTCAGTAAAGCAGATAATTGTCGTCTGCAGTAAATTTTAATCGATCCAGTTTCAAATTGTTAAGCTATGATGTTGTAATAATTCCAGAGCCCATCATTACGTTAAAATAGATTTACACAAAGCAAAGTATGATTACTAGTCCGTAGATTTACTATTGAGTCGTAGATATGTATGTTCCATTTTTGTTCCTGATATATATTCTCGAGCTGGTTGTTGGATAAGTACTGTGGACGCTCTGCAACTCGTATATTAATAGCTCTGTGTCTTTCTAGTTCACAGATAGTTCTGTCCTCAGAGCTAGTCAGTTGTTTTTAGCTCTTTTACACTGCCTGATATTCGAATATTTACTTCGATATAGTATAAACTTTATTCACAATGTTACACCCATATATAAAGGGGCCAAGCAAATATCACTTACTGCTTTTAAATGCAGGGTACAGGGATTCTTGCATACCTTAAGGCAAGGGTAAAAGAAAAAAAGGCAAAAAAGAATAAAAATACAATGATCTGTCATTATGCCATTAAATTCTTATTTATCAACATTTGTGTATATGTGAAATAACTTTATTTTCTGATATTACAATGGTATAGTTGTGGCCAAGGTTAAATATTCCCTATTTATTTTGATTTATCACATGGCGTAATCTTTACACCCGACATTGACCACTGACCAGTGATAACTAAATAAATAGCTGGAATAATATTTACACAAGGTTTATAATGAGGGAATCTATGTTGTGATACATGTATACGAGATTATAATAATTGTTTACAATATTGTCAACATCCATGTTTACAGTGTGTAACTAATATAGTATACATGTAAACAATGGATAAGAATACACATCCGATATAAAGAACAGTGTAACTGAAATCAGACAAAAAACTGACAGAAACAAAATGTAAATTATCGAAAAAATTTCTAATCCTGGCCTGTTTGGTTTTGAAAAAACTGGAAAAGAAGAAAACAGTGTTATTTTTCTTGTATGTTGTATTTTATTCCTTTGAATAAGAAGTTGATCCCGTAGCGGATGCTTTATAATTACCTGTTTTAGCTAAAAAGCCCATAAACCCTTTTTTTAAAGTGTGGTCCTTGTTCTGTTTGTGATCTTTTAAATCTTATTTCCCTGTTTAAGAAATAATACTCTAATTTAGACTGTCTCTTAGTTTCTGGTTTGTCACATTTTTTTCTCGTTTTTTTTTTGGTATCTTTTGTTTTATTTGCTTCTTTAGGATACGAAGATTGTCCTCAGTGGCCTGTCCATCTTATTGACTTCTTTACTTTTTTTGTAATACAGCTTTTTTCTTAGATTCCGGTCTGTATTATTTTATTGAACTGTTTTATGAAAATAGTGATTCGGTTTTAGTTTTAGGTCCGTTTTGTTTTATTCCCCTGTAGAAATATAGTCCGTATTTACAGTATCTTGTTTTTCTTTGATGCCTTGCGGTTTCCATTTTTCCAATGATTTTGCACCCGTTTTGTACTTTTACCCTTTCGATCTTTGCTGTTCACAACTCCCAATTGTTCGATAATTTTGTTATTACCCCCATTTGTTATATCAATGTAGGATCAGTCTCTTTGGTTTCTTATTCTGTTGTCAGAGACAAAAGCGGTTAATTTATCCAGTTTCTAGCCTGTTCATTCATGCAACTTTTCAAGAATTAAAGGCCTTTTTCTGTCTTTGACGTGTTCTTAATTATTCTAAGAAATTAAGAAAAATGAAAGTGTTTATTCGATTTCTGATCTCTTTAATATTTATTTCATGTTTCAGGAATAAAGCCGCTATTAGCAGTTTCCAGTCAGTTTTTATTTATTCATCTTTAAGAAGTTTAATCTCCATTCCCACCTGTTTCAGAAATGGAGCCTGGTTCGTCCACTTTCATTTTTAAAAATAAAAACCTCCATTTTGTAGTTAATCTATTGGGTTATTTTGTGTTTCGTCTTCTCTTTTTTATTGTTCAATTTTACAAATAGAGCCCTTTTCCTTGTCTAGAATATTTTACAAATAAAAAGCAAATGAATCTTCCAGGCACAGTAAACTGACACTACATTATATTGTATTGTTTATTACTTTATTTTTCTGTTTTTTCTGATTATGAACGTTTTATTTTACTTTATATGTTACTTTATTACTGTTTGTGCATGTTTTCAACCCTTAGGGATATAAATATTCATTTCTGGATTAGCTTAAAATTATTTTTTCTATTTCCTTTTAATTGATGCTATTTACACCTAAAGTAGTTCCTGAATACATTAATGCACTTGTTGAAAAGTTAAATGGCCGATCCATATATCAATGTTAATGGATGAGATATTCTGTATCTATTGCTGTATTTTGACCGATGGTCTGTTCAAACTGTTATCTCCCAGACCAGTGTATTTAATGATTATCATAAACAAGATAAAATCCATGTAGAACAGGGGAAACTCCTGTAGCACTGACTTGTTAAACGGGTATACATGATATAAATTTGTAACGTGTGCTTCTGTAAATATAGGTGGTAAAATAAATAAATAAGTAAAATTGATCGCATTATTAATAAATGTGTGTTTAATTCTGAATTATGGTACCTACTGTCTGTACTGAATTTCAGTTATGTTTCTTAATAATAATCGCTAGGACTGAAGTGCGACGTGAGACTTTCCTCATTTATGTAAATGGCATTTAATATCTATATCTAGATATTACGTAAATGTGCACGTTATTGCAGTCAATTTGTTTTTAACTGAAATAAGGCACTTAATCGAGTCGCAATTTTATTTAGATAAGGAATTTCTCGCCCGAGTGATAATGTCCAAATATGATGTTATTCCATTTAATAAGGTTTAATTTTATAAAATATTTCAAGATCGAAATGTATATATTATATATCATGCACATTATTTGACACTTCTCAGCCTAGTTTAAGTTTTTGTGCAGCCTGGTCAATCCTTAGAAAAAGGGGCCCACACTACTTTTTCCGATTTGTTTGCCACTTTTCAGAGTAAATATTCGCTTATTTTCCTCATAAAACTCTTTTTCCTAAGGGGTCCAATCCGAAGGAACGTCCTCTCCTAATGGATCCGCCTATTGTTTGAGAAATAAAATAACTTATGTTTTGTGTCCTTGATGGTTTGCATCCAACTTTATAGATATCCATAAATAAACAATAAAGCCACGCTGTACTTTTCGGTTTTATGGATAGTTAAATAAAAACATTTACATTTGTATTTTTGTCATTTGCATTGAAAATAAGCATTTTACAGCTTGGGCAGACAATTACACATGCAAAAACGCATCATGTGCATAGTACTGTAGAAGTGAATAAAAAAATGTTCTTTTTTGTGAACTTAGATAATGAAACAGTATAGCCAGTGTAAATATCATATGTCTTAGGTAAGTGAGAACCAAACCGTCAGTCAAAAGGACAATGGCAACATCGGAAAAACTAATAAACCAAGACATAACATGATCACTGCAAAGAAAAGGAAAATGAGGAGACATGCAGACATGTACAACACGGACCCAATAAAAATGGGTGAGATCAGGTGCACCGATAGAATAAGAATCTCCCGCTTATTATAAGACACCTTTCTTCTATGTTAAGTGATTGCATTATGATATATTTCGAATAGAAACAGACCAACTAACGTCTTACGAAAAAATATAACAAGATTGGTATAAAGCCAATATGATATAGAACGGTAATCCAACTAAATAAAACATTAAAAATTGCTTTTTTGTATAAAACATGTGAAATTGATTTGTTCAGATGAATCAGAGAAAATATTAGCTGATATAAAACAAACATGTCGAAATTCTCATTCGACGCCGATCTTTGATTACCAGATAATGATTGGTTCTATAGCCAGTATATCTGACACACAACGAACATGTGTTTGTTTTTATCTAAAATAATTTTCACGTAAATTGTCAGTAGATATACAAAGATAAGATTTTTCCAGATTCTACTTTGCATACTCAGAAAGCTTTCGTCACCTTTCCGAAACTGCCAGACCGTTTGGGAAAACTTCACAGAAAGAAATGCTGAAGTGGAAATGGACCAAGAACTGTTAACATTAATAACAAATCGATATAGAGATCGGATTCGCCAAAATTAACAAAGCACAAAATGAGGAAGATAATGTTCAAGATCAATTAAAATAACTACAAAGTTGACTGCAATTAAAATCTCTATAGCGTACCATTGAATATACAGTAATGGTGTAGATAAATACGAAATTCCACAAATATTCAAATTCTTGCAATATTGGACCTCTGTTGCGTACATATATATAAGGAGGGTTCTCCTTAATATCTTTATTCAATTCGAACAAAATTTCTGGAGATTCTCTGATAAAAGTGTTTTAACTGCTTGCTCTAGCTGAAGATACACTGACTGCAACATTGGTATTAAATCCAGGATTAAATTCTAGAAACCACCTTCAAAGTATCCCTTCATTGTAAATGTTGTTTCCGTTTACTTTTGTCCACATTTGTGCTACACTACTTTACTGATGAATATTCATGTTCTAATGATGTATATTCCGTTACCTAATACACTGTTTTGTTCTACTATTGTTTACTTATACCCAAAGCTGGCCCAATGTTCACCATAGTGTCGCTTTTGCATTTTACTTCTGTATTTGTACATTTTTTCCTTTGATTTGTACACATTTTTTTCTTTCATTTTCACACATTTTTTAATAAAATTTGCATGCAGTATAGTACAACATTTTATTCTTGTCAAACGAGTAAATAAAAGGATAATTTGATACTAATATATGTAACTTTCAAGTTCTTTCCCCTTTTTTTGTTTCAGTGTCCCGGCTGTAATAATTCGTGGATTGAAGAAGATATACCATGTAAAACTGTTCATTATAATTTCCATTGAAAGCCTTGTGACATCTTTGTTCCACCAACTGCTATAGAGATCGGTATTTAGAAATTCATAATCAGTTGCAAATATATTCCACAGAATTAGCAAAATTATAAATAAAAAATGAAGAATTAAGAAATAAAATAAATCAATAAACAATAAAATATGACTATCGCATTTTGCGGGAAAAACAATATTGACGTTTCTTAAACTTTGTTGATTTTATGTTTTAAAAAAATTTTGACTTTTGATAAAAAGTGCTGATAATAAAATAATGATAATAATAAAAATAATGTTAATAATTATAAAATATTGTTAACACGTTATAAATATTGAACACAACGATCTAGTATGCACTGCCTATTACATGCGTCTTTTTGATAATGTAAAATGTGTCTGCATTGTCCGTATTTATGAATTTGCATCGTTCGAAATATTATATATTTCTGAATCATTATTTATTTTTGTTACATTAGGATAATATTTTTACTGATTTCTATTTAAGTCAGTGATAACAAATTATGTAAGTCTATTGATAATGATTCAAGAAAAAGATAATATAAAATAAATATTCAATATAATGAGCAAAAATAAAATGAAATTAATTGAAAATAATGAACTGAATATCAATAATTTAGCCCTGGAAACAAATAATATATTACGATAAAGAAATAAATCTTGAACAAAATAATTGACATGATGTATGATTTTCCGAATATATTAATGAATTCTTTATGACATGGAACAAGTGATAGATTATACATTAAATTAGTGATGTATTTTACAAAATTAATTATTTGACATGCTTTGTAATGTAGAAGTTAATCTTGATAACATGTTAATCGTGATTTCAACGTAATTTTACGCCGATTTTCTTCGGAACCCTTCGTATTTCATCAATGATAAAAAGTTAATTGATGTAGACGGAAATATCGCTGTTCGGAAATATTACAAAATCTATGCTTCATTGATAAGTTTTTATTTTCACTTTAAGCAGTTAAAATTTCACACGGAATATTATTCCCTATTTATATGAAAAATAATATAGATTGGCGGGAGATTGTGATAACCTCCGCACAATTTATAAATTAACGGACGTTAAAGTGTAGATGCCTCTTTTGTTTAAGACCAATTACACTCATGTCATACAATAATTTAAGAGAAAACATGACAAAAATCATGTTTGACATTCAAAATTAATTTTTAAGAGTTTATATGACATCAAAACATTGTTTTTATAACGACATTCTGTTTCAGTTCCATTTAAAGTCGATCGATTTCAATTTCCTCTTTCCGCTTGTTTCATATTTCATGCTATGCTTAAATTATCTAGAAAAAAATCTGAATCAAAAGCATACAAATCATTAAAAAAGAAAGGGCATTTAAAAGAGAGACGAAAAAATAGTATGCCACAAAAACTTGAAAACTGACATCTTGGATTTTTATTCTATTTTTATGTTACAATTAAATGATTTTTTTAATGTATTTTTTTCTACCACAATAAAATTTATCTGTCTCCAAATAATATAAAACATAAAAATATTGTAAAATTCAGTTAAATAGTCATAATTTTAACAAGTTTTATGGTTAAAACAAGACATTATCGTAGATTATCACTTGCCGCTAGCAAATCTTAATCTAATTAGAAGGCGGAGCAAGAGGCGGGCCAATGAATTTATCGTCTGCTTCTCACGCGCAATTTAGTTGGCCAATAGAACCAAGGAATTTTTTATGAGGATCCAATCATATTGCGTATATTTATTCAACAATCAGGTAGAATCCCTAAACACGGGCTTGTCATGTCCATTGTCAAGTCAATATTAAACACTGGTGGAAACACGGATACTTTCATGTCTGTCTTGTGATTAAAGACTATATCAGCCATTGTGCACTGCGTACCCTGCTATAAGTTAAGCAACCGTTTTATCAATGAACATGATGTATTATTAGTAGAAATCTATGTAAACTTTACTTTGAACATATAAATCAAACTTCGTATCAAACTTAGTGAATTTATCAGTCCATTAGTACTTCCGAATATCTAAAGTTTCATCATAATATTATTACATCTGGATATTTCTTAGGACAAACTTTCTAAATTCAAAACTGGATTGCTGAAAAGACGGAACTGATTCGGTGATGTCCCTGTCTCAGTTCGGATATTCATACACCCCAACAACAATTTCAACACCCTCCCAGGTACGTCTTTATCATTTAGATTTTTTTTAATTTTAAAAATCAAATTGCAAGATTTATTTGCTAAGAAAATCATAATTATTTAATACAGGATAGGACAGACATATTTTTGTAAAATATGAGTTTCCCGTAAATTTAGCTAATACTTTATAATTTATGAGTTACATTATTTAGCGATATAAAAACGTCAGTCTATAAGTGTATCTGTCAGGTTAAATTTCATTCAATCACTTTATAATTTTTCAGTAATTGATTGCGAGACAATTGTTTTCTATTTTTAATGCATTTTGAAAATGAATTCATTGTTGGTGTATTTTTTATAAGCATTTTATTTCAATATTTATATTACTGAATTAACAAATTAATGTTATGTCAAGTAATAATAATTACTTTTCAAAAAGAGCTTTTTGGCATTTTATTTTACAGCACTGTATATTAGTAGTATATAAAGAATTATGTGATCTTTTTGGTTAAGAGTACTCTCTTTCTGACAGCTTTCCAAATAATTTGATTCTAATACTGATGATGAAAGGATAACTCTACAACATACCAAAATTTACTGCTTATTATTCAACTTGGGTATTATCTATGTGATGTTAAACGAAGATGGTATTAAAAAAGGGCTAACAACAGATAAAGTTAAACTTGAAGAATATTTTAAAATGTGGGATCCCATTTTCTCCTGACAAGCCTTTATCAAGATCATAAAATAAAAAAAAACTCATATGGACATATTGAAATATTTTCAATTATCTATAAATTTTATTCTATTATTAATAATAAAAAGACATTCAAGAGGTGACTTCAAGATGAAGAACAACAATAAAAGCGTTGTTCCATTGCTTTG
>MJUU01025957.1:43844-70452 GCA_002080025.1 Modiolus philippinarum | reverse complement strand
AAAACATTTTTATCTTTGTTTAGATACTGATGTCTTCGTCAACGACCTCCTCGATATCCTCCATTTCAACATCATGCTGTGAGAACGGACGACCTATCATGACGGATCCACACACAGGACAGACTGTCTGTTCCTGCCAGTATGGGTCTGGACTTTTGAGTGCTTATTCCCGAGTCCCGGGATTGACGGACTCTATGTATAGTACAACACCGTATCCATCACAGGGATACGTCCCTCTGGGAACAGATCCGTCAGCATTCTACTCTCCCCTGGTATGTATATATGTATAACTCGAGTGTTTTACACGAACTTATTAGTTAATCTATTTGCATAACTCTGCAAACATAGTTGAGCCCACTTCATTCAATAGAAGTAAGTTCCATAGTTTTAACAGCAAATTACAAATGAAATATTTATCAAATTTGTCAAAGTCAACGAGACTCGGAAATAAGTCGGAGATAAAAACATAATTGACTTTACTTAAAGCCACTTCTGATCATAAAAATAATGTAAATATACAAATTCCGGCTGATAATTGACGTTTAATAATCGATTCCATGCTGTAAAATGTATAATGTTTACACTTTGTTAGGGTATAATTTCCTTACAATAGCTGCGGGAATGTTTTTGATAATTTACAAAACAATTAAAAAGATGTATAACTTATCCCGTAAGCTTCGTGGCTTCCTGATATTGCCATTTATTTCAAGAAATAATCGGATTTGCTGGAAGCGTGTCGTTACTGCGGCAAAGTTAATTTTCTCTCATTCATATTGTTTCAACATCAGTACCAATATTGTCGTTATATCAGATTGTTACAATTAATTTTTATTTTGTAACTGACAGAAAATATTAACTCGTCTATAAATAACTACATCACATATCTATTTTTAATGACTTTACTTAAATCTAGATTCGGAAATTATTGCTTTTATATCCGAATTGCGTTTTTTTTATTTATACGGAACTTGGTTTATAACGATTGCTACTACAAACCTTTCCAATTGTTCAACTCTGTAAAAATCACAGCAAATTAACAATTCGCAAAATGAACAAACAATGACTTGCAAAACAAGCATTTTAATCGCTTCAATTTGTGTTATACTTTATGGTTATCTTCCCTTGTTTTTGGATGGGTACACGACATACATTTTGTACACAACATCATTTATTATTGTTTATTATGATAACAACAGATTTTTCTATAATATTTCATGAAAAGATACAAAGTCCGTTTGTATTTGTTTGTTATAAATGGATTCTAAAGAGGCATCATGTTTGTGCAAAGGATTAAATGGCATTTTCATCTCTATTTTGTTATGCTAAAAACTTCAAGTATCCAGATTCAAGCTTTGACGGTTCACAAAAAAGGAAGATTTTTAATTAAATTTCATTGTTGAGTAGGACGCATCAGTAATTATTCAGATGGTTCGATGAAAATGTTCAGATAAATATAAAAAAAAATAAAATAAAAATAAAACGAGAGAAACACGCTTCTCAATGATACTAATATTTAGCTGAATGTTTAAAATCAACAAATTAAAAAAAATACATTCATTTTTTGAATATTCTATTTATGACTTTCAAAGTATTATTGATCGGGAGTAGTTGAGTACATAAAAATTAAATTCACATTCCTCATACTTAGAAAACGTTTTTCACTTATTCATACTGACGCCCTTGCTATACGTAAGGTAGCCAAATGCACCGATTTGAAATTTACAGTGAAGTAAAACTTAGCTGGAAAAATTTCCGATAAAACTAACAGTTTGTTGAAAATCTGATAAAAATACGACAAAGGCCGTCTGACTGTCTACGGAACCATCGTGTGTTTCCCGTGCACGGTAGGGCAATTAGAAGCAATCTTGTTCACAAATTTTCTAAGTCTCTCAATCACAGCGTGTAACTCCCCCACTTATTAGTATCTCTGCAGATATTACTGTTATTTTATTACCAGTCAGGCTGGTTCTTCTTGGTATTTCTTGTGACAAACTTCCGTTTTTTCCTGCATACTTAACACGTCGACCCTTGCTGCAATTTAGATAAGTGGCCATCAATATTCAACACAACCGTGAGAAGAAAGATTATATAGAATGTATATTAGTGCCTACTTTTACATGATTCTTTGAATAAAAAATTAATGTAATTTTCACCGTGAGAATATGTTGTTATATAAATATATGTTTTAGAAATTACAGAACGGAGAGTGATAAAACCCAATTGTTAGTTCCGTAGATGCCAATTTCACCTTTTTGTCTCATCAGTGCAGGTTAAACTCAAACACTATCAATAGAAGACCAGAATTCCCAAGATCTAGCAGAACTGACAGAGAATAAACACCCGAAGGAGATTAAAAATAAGTCAGCCGACTGTAGGGCTTTGTACAAGAGGAATACTAGTACTCCAATTTCTGGGACTTTTAGCTGATTTTGGCTTTTCGATTAGAACCTATAGGATATTTGTTCTCAATTATATTTTATACATCTTTCGGTTTATGGCTTCCAGATATTTTGATTTGATCTGCACTGAAAGAACATAGGAAATTAAGTTTTACAATATTTTCTGTATAAACTTTGTCATTTAAGATAAACTTGTACTGCTACAAATTTTAAAATAATACGGATTTTTTTTAATGTAGATAATACCTGCAGATGGGAAATTGTCTCCTTGACATTTAAGCCATTTTTTCATATATAATAGTATAAAACAATTAGATGTATAACCTCTTCTAAAATTGATATCACCTTGCACATTATGGAATTTCTGACATATTAATGTGATCAAAAACCTAAATAAATGTTATTAGATAATAAAACTGATTAATTTTTACTTGAGTTTAAAAAATGATAAATTGTAAGAACTGTTACACAAAAATATTATTTTGAATCATTAAAAACTTACAAGAAAGCACAAATTACCATTTCGAATCAAGATCGAGAATTTCGAATCATCAAAAATTTTAAAACAGTTAACATTTATGTGCCTTTTTTTTAAAAGAGACGGCGCAAAAAATGAAAGAAAAAGGTTCAATTGAAACAACTTATCTTACGTGTACAAAATTTGAAAATAATCCTTCCTCAGTAAAGTTTTTTTAAAAGATTGGTATCAGGCCCGTACCCAGACTTTTCTGGAGGGGTGCGAATCTTGGTAAATGTTACAGTAAAAAAACTACTTTAATACTGCTTATTGTTTTTTCAGGAAAATCGACTTAAATAGTACTAAATGGTTTTCATAGCGGGTACAAACGCACCTCTCGCACCCCCCNAAAAAGAATAAAAAATCATCTATGTTACTCAGAGGCTTAGAATCTGTTTATGAAAATGATTTCAACAAACTCACCTATGATTTTTAAGAGTTATGTCCCTTAACCTAGGTCTACTACCTTAATTTAGTAAATAATTGAGTGATAGTGCAATAGTATAAAACAATTAGATGTATAACCTCTTCTAAATTTGATATCACCTTGCACATTATGGAATTTCTGACATATTAATGTGATCAAAAACCTAAATAAATGTTATTAGATAATAAAACTAATTAATTTTTACTTGAGTTTAAAAAATGATAAATTGTAAGAACTGTTACACAAAAATATTATTTTGAATCATAAAAACTTACAAGAAAGCACAAATTACCATTTCGAATCAAGATCGAGAATTTCGAATCATCAAAAATTTTAAAAACAGTTAACATTTATGTGCCTTTTTTTAAAAGAGACGGCGCAAAAAATGAAAGAAAAAGGTTCAATTGAAACAACTTATCTTACGTGTACAAAATTTGAAAATAATCCTTCCTCAGTAAAGTTTTTTTAAATGAGATTGCTATCAGGCCCGTACCCAGACTTTCTGGAGGGGTGCGAATCTTGGTAAATGTTACAGTAAAAAAACGACTTTAATACTGCTTATTGTGTTTTTCAGGAAAATCGACTTAAATAGTACTTAATGGTTTTCATAGCGGGTACAATGATAAATTGTAAGAACTGTTACACAAAAATATTATTTTGAATCATAAAAACTTACAAGAAAGCACAAATTACCATTTCGAATCAAGATCGAGAATTTCGAATCATCAAAAATTTTAAAAACAGTTAACATTTATGTGCCTTTTTTTAAAAGAGACGGCGCAAAAAATGAAAGAAAAAGGTTCAATTGAAACAACTTATCTTACGTGTACAAAATTTGAAAATAATCCATCCTCAGTAAAGTTTTTTTAAAAGATTGGTATCAGGCCCGTACCCAGACTTTTCTGGAGGGGTGCAAATCTTGGTAAATGTTACAGTAAAAAAACTACTTTAATACTGCTTATTGTTTTTTCAGGAAAATCGACTTAAATAGTACTAAATGGTTTTCATAGCGGGTACAAACGCACCTCTCGCACCCCCCCCCCCCGTGTACTGGCCTGACTGTATAATTTTCGATTAAAAATATTTTCACAGAAATTTGATACATCGTATAGTGTTACCTGTTTTCTTTTTTTAATTGAAAATTATATTATTTGTTTTTCAGAATCCTCACTATGATTTAAAGGAAAATGCTGAGTCTCCATGGAGATCACTAACACAGCCAACAGCATGTTATCCATACGACCCAGCAATGGCTAGTTATCCCTATGGGAACACGTATGTATTGTTTTTTTTGGTACCCCCCTTTTTGCCAAGTTTTTTAGTCCCCGATTTGTATTGAATTGCATTTTTTCTTGTCATGCTGTGTTTTCTACTGTGTCTTTCATTATAATTCACCATTGTATTGCTATTGGTCCAAACAGTTGTATGTTCAATACAAAGCCGAATCGCAGTCCTAATATGGACAATATGTATATCTAAACTAAAAATTACATCAGAATACTTCAATTCAATCAGTTTTGATTTCAAAAGAAGTTAACAATTTATAGAGCGTTTTTGTTTCACGTTTGATGTCATTTTCGGCTTTTTAGCTTCGTTTTGTTTGGTTGCAATCTAACCGAGGAAGATATCTTATTGCATAAATTCGCCGACTTTACATCTAATGATGAGATAAGGAGCGAAAGTATTTAAATATATTCTAACAGTTATCCAATTGACATTCAAGATACTTTGGTATTTACTCATTCAATGAGGCAGCGGTTAGACCAACTAACTGAATCTGAGACTCCTCAAAAAGATAAATAGTGGTCGACACACATATGTTGTAAAGGGTGCTACTGATTTTTTTCATTGAAATGATGTCCTAATTACCGTTCAGCTATTTCTATGCTGACACTATTTCATTGAAGGTATATATTTTTGCCCCCCTGTTTCCTTACCGCTATATGCTTCACTATTTCCTTTCACTCCTCTAAAACCTTTGCACAGTAATATAAATCTACATATTTTTATTTTGTTTGGAGATGTAGAGGTAAACATATGCAGATTATCTTGACTAAAAGACTGCAATAGAGATCTTAACATCTTCCATCACAAACATCGAGCGTCAAAGAAGTGTATGTTATTTGGGGAATTCTCAAATATCAATAGACAAACATTTAGTATTTAAATCTTTTTGTCACTGATATCTAAGACAAAATATCGACTAAAAATTGCATGTTTTCATGAATACGGCAGGAATAGGTTTTTTTTGTGGTCCATTTATGTTAAAGTTAATCACAACCATATAGAAGTGATAACATACCTTTTTGTGGATCCAGAGGGAGGGTTCCGGGGGTTGGAACCCCCTTTTTCTGGAAAAATATTTAAATTTCATGTAGAATTCAGGTAAAAATTGACAAAAATGCAAAACATTAACTGGAACCCCATGGGACCCCCTTTTTGGAAGGCTGGATCCGCCGGTGTACTTTTTTGGAAGAGGTGAATGGTGTGGTATAGATATAGATTACACAACAAGACCCCGTTCATTACCATATTTTATCCACTAGAGATAGTTAATTTTTTTAATTTTAAGTACGAGGCTTGCCGAGCATTTTAAAATTTTTAAATTTAAGTATCGAGAGTGGATAAAATATGGCAATAATCGGGATAGAGTGGTGTAATCTTTTTCTCTAATGATAAATGATAAACAACGAAAATTATATTCCGAATAGATTTGGCGGGAAATAGCACGGTGTACGTTGAATATGTTCATTTATCTAACGGGTCAGAACCGGTTTAATCTCCACATCATCAGAAAAATATTATTACATCTGTTCTAATATAGCAGGGATTGAAAAAAAATTCAAATTCATTATTTTATTGCCATTATACATGTACATATTTATATATGTTACATAAAAATTATATTTGAACAAATAAGAACATTGTTATTTACTTATTTTCTGATCTATATATATTGCTATATTGCAAAATATTGAAAACAATATATTTATCTATTTTGATTGACTAGTTTTCAAATTAGATTCTGTTTTATGAGCAGATATATTTTCTGAAGTAAGAAGATCTCAAAACAATTATTTGCCCAGTATTTTCTACTAAAATATATAAATGCTGAGAAAACTTGATGTTTTAGGAACACCTTATAATTGTCAAATTACTGAATTACCTAAACTGAAATTGACAGTTGGCAAACAGTAACGTTTTTTTTATTATTATTTTTAGAAATTGTTAACTTTCAATATTCAACTGTATTTTTTTTTATTAAAATTATTTTCAGTTATGGGGGTATGGATCTGAATGGAGCAGCCAGGAGAAAGAACGCCACAAGAGAAACTACAAACACACTTAAGGCATGGCTTTATGAACATCGAAAAAACCCATACCCAACTAAAGGAGAGAAAATAATGTTAGCAATTATCACTAAAATGACTCTTACTCAAGTAAGCACGTGGTTTGCTAACGCTAGAAGAAGGTTGAAAAAGGAAAATAAAATGACATGGTCTCCACGTAACAGATGTGGCGAAGACGGTGACGATGAAAACAGCAACGATAAGTTAGACGACGATGATCTGAATGACGACCACAAAAAGGATAAAACAGATGAAAACAGTAACGACACCAAAGACAACATAGACAAATGTGACAATAGTAAGTTGTTTTTCATCTCTTAATTCATTAGCTTATCCTAAGATGGGGTTGGATCCATGTTCTTGTATAATTATACAAAATTGACAAAAATGGACAAAAACGTTCAGAACCTTTTCTTCTCTGGAATTCAATTGGAAAGAAACCTCCTGTTTTTATGTAAGGCTGGATTCTCCGGTGTCATTTTTTTCATTTCGATGTTTTTGTTACATGTATATGGACACATGTAAAATCTCTGTCTTGATTGGTATGCTTCTTTTTTTTCCTTCCATCCGGCTTGGTTTTCTGATATATATAAGTCATATTTATGTATGAAAAAGAAAGGAAATGGGGTAAATGTCAAGGAGACAACATCCCATATCCAGGTTAAAACGACCAAAAACCAAACATCTAGGGGTCACCATATGGTCTTCAACACAGTGAGGAACCTCACACCATATAGTAAGTATAGTGTATTGATTGCAAAGTTTAACACAATGCTATTTCTTATTTTCAACTTTACTCTGGTCTGTATCAGAACTGAATCCTCCATATTAAATGCTTGAATTGAATTTGTCATTGGCAAAATCACCGAATAGAATTGTCAAGAGTAGAAATCTAAGGGCAAAAAGGTCAAAACAGGTACAAAACCGCGGGAAAAAATATACATCTTAGTTTTTCTGAATAGGTTCAGGCATTTCAAAGGAAATTGTGGGTTAATTCATTCGTTCAACTTCGATTGGCTTCAGGTTTAAACATTTGTTTTTGATTTTTGCCACTTTTCAACGAAATAAAGTGAATTGTTTCTAATTCTAATGCAATATTTTTGTAACAGATCATTTGAATGGTCAAAACTGACCGTTAGTTGCACTCTGTACATACCTCGGACAAAATGGGTTCCCTGTCTAGTCTGGCTCCTTGTCCACTTACAACTACTTTAAATACAAATTAGAAAGGAAATTGTCAAATTTCATTAGAATCGTAATAATACATTGTTTGAATGTCCAGGTGGTCAATCGTAGATTTGACGACAAAAATGCAGTTAACAGGCTTAATTAGACAGATATTCCAGATACCATTGGTTTTTCCATTGTTGAGACCCTTCATTGTTGTATCACCAAAGTTGGGAATGATAAACCGTGATTTCCATGTCACAAAAATATTCTGTCATTTAATTAGTCAATTTTTGTGTATTCTAGCTCATATGCATCTTTCGATTTATGGCCTTACATTTTTTTCTTATCTACACAGAAAGAGACATAAGTTGTTGAAATGTCCCTCAGTAGAAACTTAATTCACACTAACTGTTTTCTTTATTGAATTTTTACAAATCGATTTTCTACTAAATAAGGGATTTTAAAACTTTGAAAACGTGAAATAGATATCTCCATTATATCGATTTTGTGTGAAGAATTGCACATTTAATTGATAATAAAAGTTGCATTCTGATTATTTTTGAAGTGCATATTTGTTTGATAATAACACTTGCCGTCTGATTATTTTGGCGTATCTAATTACAGTCCTCTTTTCAGTAGTTAATAATAGACCCACCCCTTTAATGTGGCGGCTTACAAACAAATTGAAATTAAATCCTGTAATTTTCGCCATTTTCCGACTCGCATTGCTTGGTGAAAATCAAATTTAATTGAAACATTCGTGGATGTTTGTGGATTTAAATTCATCCAATTTACTGAAATTACAATAAAGTTTTGGACGAAACACGAGTTCGGTACGGTAGCGATCAATCTCCGCACGTGTTGTTCATACAACAGTTTCTGGAATAAAATCAAGCCGAGATCTGATTCTTATATCAGAGAACGAGGAATTAAGAAAAATATTTGACATCTACCGATAATAATCACATTTTCATTTTGAATTGTCTGTTAAAGAATTAATTCTGTTTCGTGCGTGGCTAAGCATTTGTAATTGAAATCAATAAATGAAATCGAGACTCCATATGATGTGAATTGTCTTGTAAAATTGTCAATAGTAGAACTGTGCTTTTAAACTCACGCGGCGTTCTACACGATCGTTCATAATGATTGGGATAAGTGCCCTAGAAATACTACTTAGCTCTATATTAACTGTTTTGTGACATTTTGTATAAAATTAATTGATGTAAAGATATGAGAAATATAACCACGTGATATGGTTTTATTTACAATGGAATAAAAATGGATTTAAGAGATGTTGATGCGCTAAAACAGTTAATCCTTGCAGTACTTGTAACAGACATATGATACGGGTCTTTCAAAAACCTTTGTTCTAATTTTAATTCTAATTTATTTGCAGATTTTGGATTCTGAGCTTGTTTCTTTCGTATTAAGTTGTCTTAGTGCATGAGGACACATACAAAATTTAGAAACGTTTACGGATTCTTTGCAAAGTTTTGAGCTTCATTATTTAAATACGCAATCATAAAGTCCCTCTTAAAAAGTCAATGACATAGTTACTTTAAATAATCGACATTAACAAATTTTCATATTTCAAACAATAAATCCCTTCTGTATAAAAAAATGAAGGCATCCCTGTCAGAATAATATACTCTTCATGGATTACCTTTCATTCTATTTTGGTAATGAAATCAAAAATTGATGGGCGTTACTTGGAACAGTTTTGTCGCATACACTACAGAAGGGACATTTTTTTGCTCAGTGCTCTTTTAACCATTAAAATTTTAAGCATCAAGGGTATATCTAGATTAGGAGAGATAAAACATGCCCTGCAAATTTGTTAAGAATATGACTTACTGTTTTAAAGGACTTGCAAATTAACAAACGAATTAACAAATGTGATATGTTGGATTGGTGAACCTGTAAAATCTGTAAAAACAAAAATTTAAGTATAATGTGCTACCAGGCCTGTTAAACAACACATACTGAAAGTATGGACGAAATCTGGAAGACAATTTTGAGGAAGATAAACAAACTGAATTAGCAAATGAGCTATTTTGGCTCAGTGAACCTTTAAAATCTGTAAAATAAAAATTTTATGTCTCAGAGGCACAATTAGATCCCACAAGTTTTGTTGGAATCTGACCTACAGTTGTGATGTAGTTGTTTAAGACCAGAGTTTGCAGTGTGAAGTCCATAAAACGATTCCCCATGCGAGAGATGTATACAGTTATGGTGTACATGTTCTTGAGATAATTTCTCATATGTATGCACTATCACACTTTCAAATTTTTGCATTTTATTTTTTGTAATCAAGTTCAGCGAAATAAACATCATCCTAGACTCTTATAGACATAAAGTAAACTAACTAGAAAAAGACAAGACACACAAAGGCTTAATAAAGTTCCTGACTTAGGACAGGCGCAAACCTGTTGCGGCGGGGTTAAACTAGTTTTATTGGGCCTAAACCTTCCCCCTAGCGAATGTGATAAATAAGAAACAATAGTAACAACAGTAAAATTCAGTAAGCAACAGGACTGAGTCAATTGTGAAAAATTTAACTGAAACAACTAAATATACGGACATAAACATGAAATCACAAAAGACTACTAGCAATTAACTGACATGCCAGCTCCAGGTATAACACCACTAATTCAGTCTCCCATAGACTCCCATGTTAAATTGCGCATGTTTCAAACTTTGTAGAAATTTTACTAAAAGTTCAAATGAAGTGACACGTGTCTCAACTTAAAAAGGCATCTTTCAAGAAACTCTCATGAGAAAATCAACCCCCTTAACTTGCATATAAGAAAGAACTGGTTCCCGGTAGTGAACAACACAAGGATCGGTACTTCCTGCTTGAATTTGACAGCAAAAATTCCTCCGCCGCCCATGCCCATAAATTTTTTATTTCTTGACGAAATTATATAAATTTAGGCTCAAAAGAAGCCTTACAATATAAACTTTCCAATTAAATCAGATTCATTTGCCAACACTTTAAATATGTAACAAAAGAAACACTTTATTGGAACTATATCGTCTCTTATAAGGACTAAAATGTGCCCGACTGGTTTCCGAATAAGTGGTGTTATACCTCCAGACCCATTAATGTCTCCTCAATGCAAATCAATTTAAAACATTTGGAAGACAGTTTAAAAAAAATTGTAAAATCAGAAAAAACCTAAATTAAAAGCCAAAATCAGCAAAGAACAAAGCTATACAAGGGAGAGATACTTCTAACTTTTATGCAAAATTTTCTGAAATCTTGATTTTTCAAGATCCCAAATGAAATCGATTTTCGGGCCAGCATCAAAGTATACTATGTTAGACTGGTGATTATTTTTTTTTTGGTCTGATTTTACGCAATTTTTTTTTGAAATCTTAACTTTTTTTGAAGTAATGAAAGGATATGGATGCACATGCGACAAAGTCTCTTCAAATACATTGTAGAACCGAGCAATTGAACAAATCTGTTGTTATAATCAATGAAGGTAGCTTGAGTGAATGCACATGAGACAGGGTCTCTACAAATGCATGGCTTTTGCTGGTGCCGATACCAAGTCCGGCTGTCACGAGTTCTTATCGTTGTTAACCTTTGTCTTTTGTTTTGAATTTGTTTTTTTTCTTGTTCAATTCCTTGGTGCATTGTGGCATGTGATTTTGTTTTTCGGCCACTGTAGTGTTTTATTCTAAGACACAACGCTTTTATTGTTGTTCTTCATCTTGAGATAGGAATTAAGTTAACAAATATATCTAAGGAATAAAACATTTTATTCGGCAATTATTCCTCTATACCTTATATTTAGTGTATGAAACTATTTCTCTTATTTTCGTTAATTACCTTTTAATTTGTACTATTGAGAAATAAGTTTGGTAAGAGCAACTTGCAAAAGTTAAATTATTCATTTATTTACGCATTCAAATTTATTGAACGAGGTTATTGGTAAGACATATATTTGTATCATAGCACACAAATAGTTATTCAACTAAAAATTGTAAACGTTTTGTTATCGAGATGATCTTCTAAAACGTGAATGATAATTTGTTTATTTCTCCGTCGTAAAATCTGTTTCTTTTCATTCGGGTTGTTTTGATGCGTCGGCGTCATTACGACTTTACATTAACGGCCTTCTTTCCATATTTATAAATTACATATTATACTTATGTTTTCTGACTTCTCTATCCAGGAAACTAATAATGACAACTCATTTTATAAAAGGAAACATTAATCAACTTGTAAACTTCGGAGCCTTCTCGACTGTTTGACAATGGACAAAACAAGATGGCGGACGTCATCCAGCATGTCAATGTCACGGTTCAAATATTACGTTATGTTGTATAGAGACCTCAAAGAAAGAGTGACAAGGCGACAGACATAAATTTACTTTTTACAAATTTTGAAATATGACCGTCTTCAGCTGGAGAAATGGACATGTTGAATTGGTGATTACCTTATGACAACAAATAATTATTGCTATTTAGTGCGTGATTAATAGTTGTCTTTTAACTAATGGCCACAGGGGCCATAAAAATCCTGTCCAATATGTAACATATAAAGTTGGTAATTGAATCAAAGAACATAATTATTATAAAAACAGAAACACTTATTTATACATTTTAATGAAAATGTATTGTCACAATTAAGATAACGATATATCATGTAATTAGAACTATATCCTATTTATTTTCTATTATTTTTTTTTGTTTTGATTCTTGTCCTTCATGTACGTTCTGTGTAATTTCTTCTTGGTTGATACTGTGGGAGATTTCAATTCTTATTTCAGTTTTGTGTTACTAATGATTGATGATCGACTTGATTTTCAATTGTTTGATTAATGTGTGTTGAAGTTTCATAAAATTCCATCAGATTTTATATTTACTATTACAGTAACTATTACGATGAGGAATTAACAAAGCACAATGAATTTATAGAGACTTTGTTTTATGTACATTTACTACATATCCTTCTATTGCTTAGATTAATTTGATAACGAGTAATCAAACAAACAAAAAATACTAACAAATAGAAAAATAAATAATTAAGATATAACTGACGATAATTTTAGAAAGACCTAATCTTTAAACTTACTACCGGCTAATTACTATGTATTACAACAATTATCTAAAGACTTCGAAAAGCCAAGAGATGATGTGAATGATTGTGATCATGACTTTCATAAAACTGCAATGTAACTCAAATGCAAACAGAAATTTAAAGAAAAGAAAAACTTTTTGTTACCATAGTTTTGTAGAGATCGTTTCATATGCACTTACTCCATAATTTTTATTATTTGCTTGCTTACATCGGTTTATAGTTTAAAAAAGTTAATTTAGAATTTGATCGAGTTTCATGCTACGTAATGCTGGAATATCACAACCTTTCTTCGAAACAAGGAGGGAACCAAACATAAGTATATATTTATCTAATGATAAAGTTGAAAAATATCAAATATTGAACGTTTGTTAATAAATTTTGAAGAGATGTAAATATTTACAAATCCCGAAGAAACACTGGGCTAAACTGAAAAAAAAATGTTTGAATATGTTGTAAGTTGTGTGTAACATGTTATATGAAAGGATATGGAGTAAATACACATAAGACAAAGTCTCTACAAATACGTAATAGACTTTTGTGGAACAGCGATACACCCATGTTTTTTTGAGCCAATGGATTTTGGATCTTCAAAAAACAAATTAACTGGCAAAGTGCTCTTACACTCACTGTCACTAGTATCCTAAGCTAGCGGACAGATACAACGTATCAACTTAGCATTATAATAAAATAGTGGGATGTGGGCAGTGTTAACAGGTGATCGGAATAACATTTGAAAACAACAAAAAAATAATGAAATGACAAAATTTGATAGAATGATTGTATATACATATGAGAAATACTCTCGAGAACAAGTACACCATAGTTGAAATATAGAGTTTTAGAAAATTACACAGTTCTGTCCTTATCTGCTTTCTTTGTTACTTGTAGGTTATATTTCGGTCATTTTGACTTTTCAACATATTTTTACTTTTTGAATTTGAATGTTTTTTTTTCATTTTATCTGATCGAATATAAGCTGTCGAGATATTTATCTGAATTATCGATATATACTGCAATTTTCAAGATTTTGTTCATTCATTTTACCAACTCGTGCAAAAATAAAACCGGCGGTTTTATGTCCGAGGACAGTTTGTAAAAATACTATATGCTGCTGCAATATAAAAAATACAAATACATAATATATACAGCTTAAAACAAGAATACACAAATCATTTTTTTTGTTCTGTTAGTTTCTTCCTTTTCATTCATTTTCTCTATTTTACGAAAGGATGTGGAGTAAATGAACAGAGACCATAACACATTTGTTAACTCCAACTGCAATTAATTTAATGAGCTGTATGGCCATTTCGGAAATTTATTCCTCATCAGCAGCACTAAAACCCAAACAAAGGAAATTCATAGTATCAAAAATGTTAAAATGCATAAAACCATTCGAAATCCGAATAATCAGTAATATCAAATATAGCTAAGGACAGAACCACGATGGGAGTTAATCCTTCGGTTTTAGAATTTACATAAATTTATATAATAGTAATTGAACAAAGTGTACACATGAGATATTATCTCATGTACAAATACACCATATCTAAGACAAATAAAGAGCATACATCTCTACCACGGGGAATTGTTTTACCAACTCCACACTGCATTAAAAGACAAAATCTCTGTCTGTATGTAATACTGTTATTGCCATGTACTTCCGATTTTTTTTGTTGTTGCTTCCATATTCATTTGGAAAATTTTATAATAATTTGTGCTTTTTCACAAAAAAAATTGCTCCCCTTAGGGTCGTTGTCTCTTTGACACATTCCCCGTTTCCCTTCTTTTTCTTATTATTTTGTTTTGTACAATTTTAATTTTTGATTTAAACAACCCCTATACGACCCTGCCTAATTGAGGGCACATTTGATATGATTAATATGCAGTAATTTGACTTTTCCATGATTCCGTTGTGGTTCTATAGTAATATATGAGCTTAACTATAAGATTTAGAATAATTTGATACAAAACTGAGTTTTTTTCCTGATTGAAAATGAACTTCATGAAATAATAATATTATTAATTTATAAAGAATAATGTTTTAATGAAAGGTTATCAAATATTTTCCATATTATTTATTTAATTGACGAGTATAATTTTAGAAATGATTAAAGTTATTATGTAATATTAAAACTATACTTAAATGTCGATATTATTGTAATTCATAGTCTTGTTAATCCATATAAAATTAAGAATTAAAAGGAAATAATTTCCTCTATGTTTCTAATTAATATCCGCTAAGTTATCGACCAATATGTCGATATTATTTTTTCAATAGTAAATACAAAATGCATCTATCATTTTTATTTTTCATGGGAAAGGTACTGAATAAAAGTAGTTGCACGTTTTTCTAGGGTGGTGGTCCACCTTACCTGAGTATAAATGTATTAAATTTGTTTTGTGAAACGCAGGTGTTACGATTATTGATTTTAAAACCACTTCTTTTCCTACGGAGCCACTTAATCTCGATGACTTCAGTCACTTTTAGAAATCAATTTATGTGATAATGTATTAAAAGAGATTGAAGAATAAGCCATCATATGTATTAAATGCTTAATTTACCTACACAGAAAACGAAGGATTTTCAAATTTAAAAGGCAGAACTTTCCAGCCTCAGAAATATCAAAGCATATCCGTAAACGGCTGTTCCGGCAATCATTCTTAAATTAATATAACACCTGGGTTATAAAATTTTATAAAGAAAAGCTGAGACAATTGAAAAAATACGGAGGCGTTCGATTTCATAAAAAGACCATGCATGTTTAGAGTGCACGGTAATTTATGTTACATGTTACACACAAGTTACAACATATTTTAATGCAACAGTTGTTTGATTTAGCCCATTTTCTACAGGCTATATAAATATTAACATCTCTTCAAAATTTTTTAATAAACGTACGTTATTTGAATTTTTACTTGATCTTTTGATAGATGCACACTTCCTGGTCCCAAGGAAATGCGATGATATTCCAACAGCATTCAGCATGAAAACCCGATAAAATTTGAAATTGTTTTAAAACTGCTAGTAATCAGTGCTTTTTGTCATTGCAGTCATTATCAATAAATCATACTTGTTAATAGACATTCCATTGCTATTTTGTCACTGTTACTTCTACTGAAACGTGTCCCTCTTTTCCGATGCCTTTCCCTTTTAGCATCTTCACTGAGGTATTATTGTCTGGGAAGATTATTGTTATGTATAATTTAATCTTTGGAGTATAAAACCGTATTTTAGTATTTATTATCGTGAGAAACTGATGTTGTAATTCATAAAAGTAAAATGTTTAGAATTTCTTACTTTATTTTACTATACTAGGCATACATTTTTCTAAAGTAAATAAATATGATGCAATGACTTAGAAAAGTAATGATTTTGGGGTAGACTTCTATTCTAACCCTAACCCTAACCCTAACCCTTTATGATTAAGGCCTTAAGATAAAACTGGAAGTTACCTTTATTAGTTGACAGAGATATGCAAAAAACTAAAAATAAAAAAAAATATGAGTACTTTTGTATATTCGTATATACTAGTATTGATATCGTGATTATTTATAGACTATTTGTTGTATATTTTCCTTCTTTTTATCGTTTATTGCCATTGATGAGACATAATTTGTCAAAGCAAACTTGAATGCAATGCGTTGCTTTAATTCCATGTTTTTATTTTTTCAGATTTGCTCTCTAGTGCAAAATCAGATCCGGATCCTATTGATGTTACGTCTTTCGGAAACAGTACAAAACAGGATATTCTTGGTCTTGATCCTATTGGAATCGTCAAAGATGAACCAAATGGACTTTCACAAGGTTTCATCGGATCAGTCAATGAACTGAAGGCACCAACAATGAGTGCTGTTAAACGGTTAGATTCTCCTTGTTCCAACAGTAATGATTCAGGTCTAAGTGATGTTAATAATTCACTCTCATTAAACGGACATGGACTTGAAAATGTTGATGCTCTGAGACCACGAATATGGTCTCTGGCACACGTTGCCACATCTACTTCTAATACTACCTCTTTGTCTTCAAATATGAAAGATCAGAACTCTCCAATAAACTTTTCCAAACCAGGATCGTCGTTTGTAACTAACACATCTTCAATGCGATCTTGGATGGACAATGCATTTCCTGTTGGATCTTCAATGTTTTCTCCTAGTTCATCTGGTTATACAAACATTTCTGGATCAACGCAAGGCGATAAATCTCCGTTTTCAATTAATGGATCTGCGTTTAATGGTTTATCATCTACTGGAGGCTCGTCGTCACTTTTGAGACCATATCCTTCTTTAACCTCTCTCTACTCTCCACCTGGATCGAGAGGTACCGACAGAATCACAAATGGCACTCTTTGATAGCATTAGAACTTGTCTTTACAACTTGGCATTTAAAAACTTACAACGAATATGCTATGGATGTCACCATACTATTGAAAGACAATATTTTCATACAAATGGAAAAAAAAATCTTGCCATATTTGTTGTGATAAACGAATCTTGCCAAAAGAAGTGCTAAAGTCATTTGATATTTTCTATCATGTGATTAAACATTGCTGTATAAATTTCTTGGCATTTTGATGCAAACGGAGGTTTATTTACTTGAGATGAGTGCTCGACACATCTTCACCAATGGTAAAAGCAGAGTAATCAAGTGAATCAATCATTCCTGTCAGCCAGTATTTCGGAGTATAGTGTTCCGAACTGAAAGGTCAGAGAATATGCCATAAGACAAAACAAAATAGACATTAGATGTCAAATAACGTTACATATTGTTATATTTTATATTCTCATAGAGAGTATTCCGTTAAGTGCTCGATATTTTATAAATAAGAAGACACAATTTAAGGTATTATAGCTAACAGGGTATTTGTTGTACAATGTTAATTTCAGTTAATTTATCTCATCGGTATAGTATCATAAGAAACAAAAATTGTTGCATTTAATATTCCAGACTGAAGTAATCGATCAGATTGATCATCGATCACTCATCAGTTAAATTCGAACAGTAATCGATTGATTAGTTCGACTAATCTAACATTTATCGATCAAACTCTTTGAGGAGTTTGGCCGATTATTTTGATTAGAAATTTGTGATCGTTAAGTGATCTCTGAAATTTTCCTTTAACTTTAGAAAATGTTTAGTACCATCAGTAACAGTTATGTAAATTGGTTAGTCAAAATATAATAATACAATTTAGATGGGTGATGTTAATGCTTTGTTATTGAACAACTGATCATTAATCAATCAGAAATTGATCACAAATTTCTAATCATAATCATCGATCAAACTCCTCAGAGAGTTTGATCGATAAATGTTCGATAAGTTGAACTAATCAATTGATTACCGTTCGATTTTTATTGATGAGTAATCGATTATCAATTTGATCGACTAATTATGTCTGGAATATTGTTTTTATATCATATTGGCAACTAATTCAGACACATAACAAACATATCATTAACTTAAGATAATATTTTAACTATTATTTATATTACTTACAATTCTAGTCAATTATATTTGAAATCGAAACACTGGGGAAAGAAAATGTGACTTTTACCTCCTTAGTATTGTTTTCAAAAGAATCTTTTTCTCCTCATAGAATATATGTTATCAAAACTTAATCTGGGCTTATACAGTAACAATTTTCAATTAAAAAATTCATATTTTGAGGTATTTCATATGAATTGATCGTATGTTTAGTTTGAAAAAGTGCAACAAATAAATTATCAGTTAATGTTATGTTTCTTGTGATAAGACATATTATGTACTATTCAAAACATTTTCTGATGTTATACAGTTACAATTTTCAACTGAAAAGTAACATTTTGAGGCATAACGTATGTTTTGACTGAATTTACGAAAGGGCAGTAAATATATTATCAGTTAATATTATATATCTTGTCATGAGACACATCTACAAACTTATTTATTTGTTTAATAAACTATTACAAAATTAGCTTTATATAGTTTTATTTAAAAGGCCATCATTAAATAAAACTTCCATGTAAATATACAAAACGAACAAAAAAAAAAAGAACTATATAGATATATATATGGAATAAATGCACATGAGAAAAATCTACAAATACATAGAAAACCCAACTTTTATTGCTGTTTTGCATCTTTAAGTCACCGTTCATAAACATTTCCACTACATATAAAAAAACTCACTTGCTTATAGCTGAACCGTAAAAGATCCCAACGAAGAAAATATCATGGCATTATCAAATTACAATATACCGAATTTACTGTTAATTTGATTTCTCCATGCAGATTTTGATGCCGACAACATAAGTTTTTTAATGCAGATCAAATCAAAATATTCGGAAGACCATGATCTGAATGAACTACATAAACTGATAGAGAACACTCGATAACACACGTCTCTCCAGTGCGAATCAAAAAACCAAAATCGACACATCTATAAACAATCGAACGCTCTTCAAGTTGATGAAATAAATTTTTTGAAAAAAAATTAACAACGTTATAGACTTATATTGAGTATACATATTGGAATCATTACATATATACCTTTAGAATGGATTAACTGAACATAAATGAAAGTGGGACCAAATATAGGCAAACGGATATCGAGGCAATAAACAAGAAGTCTAAAAAACAAAACAATTTTGATGCAACATATGACAAGGTGTTGACTATTGCCATGAGTTTTTACACTTTATTGATGTTTTATACAGCACTAAGAGGTATAAAATAACAAATACCGAATTAACTGTTAATTTATTTTGCATATGCGTATTTCGACAACTTATGTCTCATCAGTGCAGATCAAACCAAAACATTTGGAAGTCCATTAACCCAAAAACGTGTAAAAGCTGATAGAGAACAGATAACTAAAAGGATCTAAATAGAAAAGCCAAAAATCAGCGAAGGACAGAGCTATGCATGAGGGAGATACTCCATAGTTTTAAACAAAAATTTGTAAAATTTAGATATTGCAAATTTCAAAAAAAATTATGAAAATCGAGTCTGCTTACAAAATATTTCAGTCCTCGGTAAAACGTGAACGTGCCCAAGTTGTTAATTCGGTACGTTGTATTTATAGTTTCAACAGAGTGAGAAAATTGAACGCAGTCATGCCATGCCTCCTTGTCATTTGCCCAAATTACACTGAAATGAAAAATATGCAATCCAAATCATATGGAGTTCCCGGGTCATCATGTAGTTCTTACTGCTAGTGCATTATTTTATTTTATTTTTGTAACGATAGTGATTAATCTTGTTGTTCAGCTTTTTGTTTTAATGCTTTTGACTTTTGCAATATTTTAAAAACTTGTAAGAAGTTTTACAGACGATATGAACATTTGATATCAAAATATGGCGTGACTGGCAAACAGCTTATTAGAAGGGGAATTTTTTATCCTCGATTTTATGGAAATTTTTCTAAATAATACCAGAAACTGATTTAAAAAAACCCGCACGTAACTTTTATTCTAAATGTAATAGTGGATATGGACGGGATATTCTTCACGAATATATATTCTACAGTGTTGTATCGTAAAGTTGGCTTTGGGATCCAGTGACCTGACGATTTGTAACGTATAGTGGCCTCTCACTGATACTGCTGATGACTACTGAAATATATGACGACTCTTTACCAAACCCTTCGGGAAGTTTTGTGTTTGATTTTTCTTTTGTAGTGCGACAGTGATTTACCAGCAGACTAGGTTCCTTGAGCTAGCCGACAGTTAAGCGGCGAATACTCTGATCCATCGTTCTAAATTACGTTATGTCATATTATTATTATTTTTTTTTGAAGTTAGTGGTTCTAGAGTTAGTTGTCGATAATTTGATTTTATTCGCATGTTTATTATACCAAAGAGGAACGGGATAGAGAAAGTTAAGGGTTGGGTACTTGCTTTTGCTAGTTCCGGTACCAAGTTAAGTTCCTATCGTTTGTCTTTTATTAATAGTTTTTTCTACTGCAGTTCGCTCGTGATTGTAATTGTTGGCCATTGTAAATGATAACTGCCATCTTTTGTTTGTAATTGTGTTGTATTCCATTACATTAAACATTTAATGTAATACAACAATTTTATCTGAATTTTGAAAACAAAATACCTTAAGTTACTGTTAATTTAGTTTCTGCATATGCGCATTTCGAGAACTTATGTCTCTTCAGTGTAGATCAAAACATTTGGAAATCCATATATGTAAAAGCTGATAGAGAACAAATTACCAATATGATCTAAATAGTAAAGCAAAAACTAGCTAAGAAATATAGAACTCAAGTTTGATGACTAATATTTATCAATTTAATTTAGAATTTTTGCATGTGGTGAACGATGGTTTGGACTTTACGACAAATTATCATATCTAAATATTTGTTCATTAAATGTTTACAAAGTGACCGATACTTAATTTGACTTTATCTGAAGTGTACTCTGCGTGGTGTGACTTTAAACAATGTAACAACCCTATACTGACCACGGTCACTCACAGTTAAATGACCAGTTGACGTGCTTATTTCAAAATTAAGCTTCATCTTCATCCTGCACAGATGTCTATTGCTGATAAAAAAAGATAAAATTATTAATTGACATTTGTTATTTAAAAACATAATAGCTGCAGTAAACGTGCACTTTGAAATATAAAATGAAGAAATATTACCTCAGTGTCCGTGCATGATTTTGAAAAATAACGTCTGATATTTTAATTTATTCATTACCTCAGTTACATCAATGCTGGTGGACTGAGTCTCCGAGGATATCACTTGCCCAGCTGTCCGGTACTTCGATACTATTCCGAAAATAAACAATAAATAACTTGGAAAACGTATTAAAGTTTAAGAAGCATGTCCCTCATGCACATATCTATTTATATCTGGTTTTCTGTAAGTTAAATGTATTAAGTACTTCCGTGTTGATTCAAAAACCAGTTTTATTTGGAAACTTGCAATATCTAAATTCAATTAGAAACGTATGTTTTAACCTAGTGATTATCTGCCTGGTGCAGAGCTCTGTTCTTTACTCATTTTGGCTTCTTATTTAGATTGAAATGCCTATTTGTTCTCTATCAGAATTTAAACATTTCGATTGTGCATGGTCTTCCAAATGTTTTGATTAGGTCTGCATAGAACATACTTAAGTTGTCGATATTGCCATATACAGATATTATTTTGTTATCTATAACACATCTAAAGCATACCAATACAATAGGTTAAATTAATAATAAGACAGAAAATGCAATTCTCACGTCAAACACAATCTCAAACACAAACTCAATGAAAACTAAATGTAAGATCAGGAACACCGACAGAGCACACTGTATCAAACTGATGTCATGATGTCATCCCAGATTTGGCTATACCGATTTTGACTTTTTCCTAGATTGGCTGACTTACGTGACGAGTGCTGTTAACAGAGCATCGCATGCTCAACCTGCCGGATGACCTGATGTCGCGGTCGATTTTATGGGAATAGGGCGTGTAAGTCTCGAACAATTTTGGAACTTCCGGGATCAAAACTTGTACCTGGAAGTTACATTTTAAACAAAGATATATGACGTTTCAAACAAAAATGTGAACGTCACAATCCTCAGACGTCATGTTTTGGCGGGAAACGTTTTCGAATTGCCTGTTTATCGTGGATTCTCGTGAGTCACATGACGAGACTTACAGACCCTATTTACATTCTTAATACTTTAGTCTTTTTGTGTTGTCTTGTTAAATTTTAGTTTTGTCTTCTTTAGTATAGTTTGTGGTACTGATCTTCGAATACTAAATTGATATCAAAGCTTTTAAGAATATAACTTCAGTACTGTTTGAGGGTTAACACGTACCATAGTCTTAATTGGTTTTGTCGCAGGGTTAGAAAATGACATCAAATCAGCTACCTTACATATCTTTCAAAACCATACAGAATTTATATACCTCAATGAAGGATGCTGTTTCCAGAGCAGGACATACCTACCCTTCTGATACCCCTGATGTCACCTCTCAGTTTCATTGGAGTTCACACACAGTGTGCGCTTTTGTTTTGAAAGTTGTGTTTTTATTTCTGTGCTTTGTAGTTGCATGTCTAACGTAATTGTTTTCTGTGTTCTCGTTGGATTTTTGTAAATACAACTCCTTTATTCCTTAGGTATTCTACTACTATTGTCTAAATTCCCAACGTCAGTATAACATGTCACACATGGGAACTAATACAATATCATTAAAACGCATATGAACGCATGATAGGTAAATTATTGTCCGCCTATTTCATTCTAAGATAAAAAAAACCACACACACACTTATTTTGGAGTAAAAAATATCTTATAAATAATTTGGCCTAAAAGGTGAGAGTACTGGATATTCAATATCAACAATGTTCAGATTTCAACCTTTTAACCCGGTAGTTAGATAAAATATTTTCCCTTCGTTTTATAGAAATTTCTGTTCTAAAATATCAAAATTCTAAACTTTTAAAATGATTATGCTTAACTCCTTGTATTGCCCTCATTTGACGTCTTTGGTACTGAATTTTGCCTACTATTTCGATATTATTGGAAATGACTACTTCTTCACGACAACGTTTGGATTATTGGCTTTAGATTTTTACACTTTCATTCTTCAAGACTTTTGCACTTTATTTATTTATATGTTTTTTGTTATTTACTGAAGTTATTCTGACCAACTGTTTATAATGCCCTCATCTAACTATTGCATGATTACAAGTTTTCTTGCATTTGACTCGATGAGTATCTTTTGGTTATTTATATGTTGTGATTGTCTTCTACTACTCTTGTTGTCTGGCAACGAATGGCGGTTGTTTTGAAAACAATTTGCCAGTTAGTTTTATGTTCATGGATCAAGTAAGACTTCATGTAGCATTGTCCGCAATCTAGCATTGAATTCTGTTCAAACCGCTGCTATGAGCCGTCTAGGTATGAGCCAAACTCATTCCTGATGGCCGATTATTATGCAACTTGAGTAGTTGTGTCCTTTAATTGTTTTTATGTCAAATGTTTGTACGATTTTCTTATCATAGGATAACAGAGGTGAACTCGCAGTAAGCCTTGAAAAAAAATCTACTGATGAGAATTAACTATGAAATTCTTTGATGCCTTCATCAATGAGCTAGGCAAAAGCATTATAGTAAGTTAAAGACGGCCCCTAGAAGACTTAATGCAAAATTTAGTAAATAATAAAATACTGAAGTTACTGAGAATTTATTTTCTGTATAAACGCATTTCGACAACTTATGATTCTTCAGTGCAGATCAGATCAAAACATTTGGAAATCCATACAAAAGTTGTAAAACCATCTGCACTTACTAGTAATCGCGACTATAAAAAATTTCGAGATTGTCAGTTTCAATTGTTCTTTTTCATCTAACTGGAGGAGTGTTTTTTTAGCATTTAGGAAATAAAAATTACGTGTGAAAAGATATCAAAAACGAGAATGCTGAAGCTCAAGTTTATGAAATCCATTCAATCGATATATATTTTGTGTTTTTTGTGCATCTCGGTCTAATCATTTGATATTTCCACATAAAATGCCTTTGGGCTAAAATAAAGCATACTAAACGCGTGCATTGATAAATTCATTTATTTTTTTTTAAATTGTAAAATTTTTAAAACTGAAAGTTTTTTTATATTCCATTTAATGAGCTACTTCCGTCTCGATTGTATATATATGATGGATTTTAATGACAGAAATATTTTGTCTGCGGCTTTCGGGTCTTGAACTTAGTATCAAAACTTAATAGACCTATATTTGTAGAAGAACTAATCTCCAATATTTCTATCTACATGTGGCCATGTCAATATTTATTTGTCGTCGTCTGCAGTTAAAGAGGGACGTGTACGCAAAATCTTAAACCTTAAGGGTATACCATGTCAAGTATTCATAGACGACTTTAATCTGTAGGTATATTTGGTTAGACTATTATGAGAACATTTATGTATCACTTTGCAACACCTGAAATTGTTTTGATTTGTTATTACAGTAAAGTGTTGATCGAATTATTGTTATCATTATATATTACATTAAAGTGTGGATTCAAGCTCCTTATGCTATTCTAAGGTCATGTTTTGCAACTCCACAAACAATTTTAAAAGTATTAAATCACAGATTGTCAATATGTAAATAAAGTCTATATACTTGTAATTCCAAGTCGTTATTATATAAATCAACATTTATTTTTAAGCTAACAATGTTATTATTACATTTTTACACCTGTATTAGCAGTATATTATTCGTCTTTAATAAGATTTATTATCCGGTAACGTGTTAAAACATATTACATATACTTGTGTATTGTAAAATATAAACCATGACAAGATGTAAAACCTGGATGAATGGCATAAGCATTGAAATTTCCTTGAAAATATCAATATAAAACTTCATTTTTTTCTAATCAATGTCATCAATAAAAGCCTAGTTGCATAATGACCACTAAATTTTGTTTTGCTGTACATGTGTCCCAAGGAGTAATCTTTTGTCAGCAAAGAGGAATCATATAATACTGAAAGCCATATTACAAAAATAGTCAGAGAAACTATCCATTACCAAAATATCGAAATAGGTCAAATCCAGAACCCAGGACATGCATCGAGTGCAAAACACGCATGCTTGTAATCTAAACTGTTTCATCTTTTTCTTATGGATATTTTGATACAAGTAAATATCGCTGTTTTTGTTATTTAAATTTCTGCAAATAGACATTTTATTCAGGGGCCGACTCCGACCTGTCGTTGGGTGTGGGGTTTTCTCACCGTTCATTGAAGATCTTATGGTAGCTTTGAGTTGTTATTACTCCCCTTTGGGTCGTTGTCTCTTTGACACATTCCCGTTTCCCTTCTTTTTTCTATTTTGACAACTTATGTTCCTATATACATTGCAGATCAGAATGTAATAATCAAAAGATGTTTTAAAAGTTAACACATGGCATTTGCATACAAAGAGAATGTATATGTCAAAGAAATTCACTTTGAAGATCTTTGTCAAAATAAAAATCTTACACACAAAATATAAACTGCAATTCCATATTTTGATATTGAAAATAAAATTGGATTGTATCACACTTATTTAGTAAGCGGAATTCTGGGGTTAGAAAATCAAGAAAATTAATGAGACAAAGTTGTTTGGATAAAAAATCGGGACAGAAAATTAAATAGAAAATATTGAAAGACAAGTGGAGGGATTTTTATAATAATTTATAACTATCACTAAAATCAAGAATAATTAAAAAAAAGCACCAAAAACACGTCAAAGGAGAGACCCCTTCCGAAACAGTAGCTCAGATTAAAATGTTCAAACCCACTAAGCAAATGAAAAATTATAGGGCCTTTAGAAATAAATGAGCAATGAGCTGAGAATCTGTAAATTAGCGAGGGTGTATTAAATTATGGTGGCGAAGTTCTAAAAACTATTAAACTACCGAAGCTGCATTGATTTCTGTAGACATTTCTGTTTTAGTTCCCCATAGCATTGATTTGATAACTCACACGGCATTGTATTTTACAATTTGACAGTTCCAATTGAGTAATAGTTATTTTAGAATAAAGAATGACAACAGACCAAACTTCCTTCCCTATTTGACAACAGACCAAACTCCCTCCCCTATCTGACAACAGACCAAACACCCTTCCCTATTTGACAACAGATCAAACTCCCTTCCCTATTTGACAACAGACCAAACTCCCTTCCCTAT
>MJUU01025957.1:22991-40492 GCA_002080025.1 Modiolus philippinarum | reverse complement strand
TGACAACAGACCAAACTCCCTTCCCTATCTGACAACAGACAAAACTCCCTTCCCTATCTGACTACAGACCAAACTTCCTTCCCTATCTGACAAGAGACCAAACTCTCTTCCCTATTTGACAACAGACCAAACTTCCTTCCCTATTTGACAACAGACCAAACTCACTTCCCTATTTGACAACAGACCAAACTCCCTACCCTATTTGACAACAGACCAAACACCCTTTCCTATTTGACAACAGACCAAACTTCCTTCCCTATTTGACAACAGACCAAACTCCATTCCCTAATTGACAACAGACCAAACTCCCTTCCCTATTTGACAACAGACCAAACTCCCTTCCCTATTTGACAAAAGACCAAACTCCCCTCCCTATCTGACAACAGACCAAACTCCCTTCCCTATTTGACAACAGACCAAACTCCATTCCCTATCTGACAACAGACCAAACTCTCTTCCCTATTTGACAACAGACCAAACTTCCTTCCCTATTTGGCAACAGACCAAACTCACTTCCCTATTTGACAACAGACCAAACTCCCTTCCCTATTTGACAACAGACCAAACTCCCTTTCCTATTTGACAACAGACCAAACTCCCTCCCCTATTTGACAACAGACCAAACTCCATTCCCTAATTGAAAACAGACCAAACTCCCTTCCCTATTTAACAACAGACCAAACTCCCTTCCCTATTTGACAACGGACCAAACTCCCTTCCCTATCTGACAACACACCAAACTCCCTTCCCTATTTGACAACAGACCAAACCCCCTTCCCTATCTGACAACACACCAAACTCCCTTCCTATCTGACAACAGACCAAACTCCCTTCCCTATCTGACAACAGACCAAACTCCCTTCCCTATTTGACAACAGACCAAACTCCCTTACCTATCTGAGAACAGACCAAACTCCCTTCCCTATCTGACAACAGACCAAACTCCTTTCCCTATTTAATAACAGACCAAACTCCCTTCCTTATTCTAATTTTTATCCTATCATAGCAAAACTAAAAACAATAATTTTAGTTGATACCATGCAACCTGTGAGGCTATGGCGTTATGTCAGAAGAATCAATAAAATCGGAATGAACAAAAATTTTATTCAAATTTTATTTTCATTTCTGTATTATTGTACTGCCCATCCAACAAAACCCAACAAACATTGTATCTATCTTTCATATTGTAACCTTCTAGAAACGACAAAAGTCAATTTGTGATACATCTTTGACTTCGTGTTATGGAATGGTACCTAAAACATCATACAAGAAAATAATCAACTTTTCAGTTAATGTTTTATTCATTTTATCCTTGTTTTTTGAAACTTTGAATTTAATCAAACACCAATATTTGCATGGTGTATTAGATTCTTAATTTTCCCTATCATGTCTAATAAATTGGCAATATTTACAATTAAAATTAGTGTTAAATAATTTCAATTCTAGGATAAACATTGTCTGTGTACAAATTCAAAGCAGCTCTTTTGATCTGTAAATCCCCAATATGGCTTCCATTATAGACCTGTCGGCGATGTAAATCATCTGTGAAATGCCCCCGTACTATGTTTTCAAATGCCAACAATAGATTGTGACAAGATAGTTGACAATTGCAATGTAAACCCATTACAAACCCAGCAACGTGATTATTATCAATTACTATTAGTTGAAAACCCAGTAATTACATTGATGGGACGGATTCACTTTTTACTAGACTGTATAAATTGATCCGTGTCATTGTCAGGTAACAATAAATGATTAGGGACGTATTTTATGTGATAGTGGGGTAGTATTGTTGTCTTAACATTATATCCACGGTCTGCACTTCAATGCATTTCTAACAATTTCAAACATCAAAATTGAACACTTCGCCAAGTAACAATGCATTTGAATTTACAATAGAATGCCGTTTCCGACATCTTTGCAACATAATTCTAATTTCTCTACATTATTGGACTTGTAAATATGGTTAAATTTAAGGTAATTTTATTAACATCCTGCAATGCTGGAAATTGGAATTTGGCAATTATCTACGTTATGCATTTTATCTTGATTTATTACATTTATTGATTTCTTTGGTATCATAATACTAATAAATAACAAGTGATGTTAAGACCTATATTGTTTAATTCATACTGTTATATAAATGATACAAAATTGATCTTGTCTATATTCAATTGATCATTAATTGTTAAACAGAACTTTGGTCATTGTTAAAAGAATGACTGTTAAATCATGACATTAACATTAATCAGATAGTTTCCTTAAATTCAACAGGTCTTTCAACGCCATATCTTAAATTTTCTGGTGAAGGATGCCAAATATTCTTACCTTTCCATGGCATCTTATTCTACCCCATGTTGTTAGGGCTCACATTGCTAATGGCTTAAATTTTTGTCATTCTTGTTCATTTTTGCTTGTCAATCTTTTCTGTATTTGGTTTGTCTTTTTATTGTCATGGCATATTTACATTTGATTTTCTATTTCCATTTAGATTGATAATTAATTCATTTTAGCTATAGTGTTTACTGTTGTTTTAAGTTTCTGTTAATTCAGTCCTAATTATGACATAAAGTTTAAATAAAGAAATTCACTAAAAACCAAAATAACTGTAAGTCCAGTTTCTGCAGATGGCTAATTCGAAAATTTATGTCTATTTCAGTGCAGAGAAAGTCAAAACGATTTAAGACCATAATTGAAAAGTTGCATAAAATCGGAAAACAAATAGATGTAATCAAAACCTTTAAACGAAAATAAAATCAAAAAGTAAAGTAGATTTATTTTTACTCTGGTATCAAGCTAAATGTTGATACATTCTTACTCTAATATTTTGTGGACCGCTTCCCAGATGACGACCGATCTTTCCCTTTAAAATTTCCTCTACTTGATTTATTTCACATGTTCAACAAGGCAGGTGTCTTATTTGAAGCAAGAGATATACTCTACCGGTGCACCTGATATCAACCATGGTTTTAAATTGTGTCCGTATTGTTCATATTTGTGTGTGTTTTCTCTTTTTCTGAGCCGAACTTATGTATTGCCTCTTCATCTTTGTTTCCGATGTTGCTATTTCTTTGGATTATTCTTTTTTAGACTGGTGGTTAACTTATAACTGTTCTCTGTGACCTCGGCCATGTTTTGTTTTTGTTTTTTGGGGTTTTTTTTTTCTTTATTTATTTTTGTTTTCAATTTTTGTTTTTTTGTTTTTTTGTATTTTTTGTTTTTGTTTTTGTTTTTGGTCTTCTAGATATTTTTGAATTAGCACAACAGAAACATAAGTTGTCGAAATGGCCATCTGCAGAACTAATATTTACTTAGAATTCTGGAATATATCCTGTGTTATCCTTATCCCTGTTTGAAATTAAACGTCAATTCATCGTTTTACTGCCTTCCAAATGTTTTTATTTGATATGCACCGAAGACACATAAATTGTCGAAATTGCTATATGCAGAAACGCAATTCACAGTAACTTCCGTATATCTAACCCTTAGAATACTAAGGCTTCATTACATGTATTGCACTCGCTGGATGTCATTGGTACTGGATTTGGCCTCCTATTTCGATATTTTGGTAATGAATTGTTCGTATCTGACTATTTCTGAATTATGGCTTTCCATATTATTTGATTTTAATGCTGCTGATGAGAGGTTACTCCTAGAAACACGTGTATACAGCATATTAAAATTTACTGTTTATAATACAACTGAGGTACTTTTTTATTTTTAATTATTACCAATGGACCGATGCCTCTGCTGTTGGACTGTTAGTTTCCGAGATTATTGACCAACCCAGCTGTCAGTACATTGGAAATGACCCGAAAATCGATTTGATTTGGAAACTTGCAATATCAAAATGTTAGAAAACTTGGCATAAAACTAAGGAGTATCTTACCCTTGCATAGCTTTGCTCTTACGAGATTTCGGCTTTTCATTTAGATCTTTTTTGAGTGGTTATTTGATCTCTATCATAAAACTTTGGTTTATGGTATTATATTTTTTTTATATTTTACGAAAGGATATGAAGTAAATGAACATGAGACCATAACACATATGTTAACTCCAACTGTAATTATTTTAATGAGCTGTATGGCCATTTTGGAAATTTATTCCTCATCAGCAGCACTAGAACCCAAACAAAGGAAATCCATAATTTCAAAAAATGTTTAAAATGTATAAAACCAAACGAAATATTCTGATTTGATCTGCACTGAAGAGAAATAATTTGTAGGAATGGTCATTTGCAAAAATAAAATTTACAGTTACTTTGTTAATTGTTAATATGAAATATCACCGTCAGCCTATGATTCGGTAACTTTAAAACATCGGAAGTAGAATAACGAAAAAAACAAAGGAGTGGTATTTACAAAAACCGAAGTCCAAAGACATGGCAAAAACGAGAACACAGAAAACAATGACGTTAGACAGCTACAAAGCACAGAAATAAAAAACACAAAATTCAAAACCAAGGCACTCACAGTGTGAACTCCAATTAAACTGAGAGCGACATCAAGTGCTCCGGAAGGGTAAGCATGTCCTGCTCTGTTAACAGCAGAAAGAGTTAGATAATAAGAGAGAATTAGTTTGAGTTAGATAATAAAAAAACAATTTTGATGAAAAACCTGTAACATTATTTTTTTTGCATTATTTTGACAGGTATTCCTGTATTTCCAAATATATCTCCATTTTGACTTTAATACAGCGCTGCCTACAAACCTGATTTTTAAGTACAAGGTCATTAAATTTAATAGTACATAGTTTCATGATTTCTGCCTTGCGATGTTCAAGAGAGAAAATATATATAGTAACAAAAATAATATGTAAGTATGAGTGACAAATAAACGAACAAACGCTGACGCAAACAACTGTGTTTTGCGCATATGCCATGGAATTTTATTGTAAGTCCTAACACGGTTTTATTAATATAATAAATACAGGAAGGCATATTACAATTTGGCGTAAAGCAGTACTGACGAGATTCCGGTTGACGACATACCCATAATGTGCTCTATGATATGCTTGTTGGTGTTTTCAACATCTGCAACTTGTTCATAATATTTCACCTCTTGATGGTTACTAAATCTACTCAGTTTATCAACATCATGTATTAAAATATATCGTGAAATATAGCGTGCATTTATTACTATAATTCATTGTTGCAGAATTTATGCCTTTCCTATCGACACAAACAATAATCTGTATAAGTTGATGATTCAAAACGTTTATTGCAGTGTTAAATAAACATACTTGAATTGTTCCAAGTTTTTATAATGAAAACTGTAATTGATCCGTTCACGCTGACTAAACGCACTTTTCCCACATCCGAACACTTTGGATGCACATAACTTGATATTTGATATCGACAGCTTAAGTGAAACTGAACAACATTACAATATGATAAGTACCATGGTAACATATGGTCAAAGAGCTTACTAAAGTATTCATTTCTGGCACATTTTCCTCGGAAATCAGTGAAACACATATCTTAATGTAAAACGAAATTAACATGATAATTTAACAACTGAACTACAAGATAAAGAAACAGTACAATAGATACACGGATTCTACATTTAATTACAGCTCAAAAGCCCTTAGCCGTTAGCTAAATATCTCTCTTTCTCTTTCTCATTCATCGTTAAATTTTTAGAGCCATACGAGTGACCAGTAGAGGACCAGTATGCCGGCTTCAGTCAATGCCTGTTGTTTTCTTCCATTTTACATTAGATTAATTTTTTAATCAAAATGTGAAGAAACAAAGCTAATAATTCAAAGTGAAACTTCCAAATTCAAAGTAAAACTTCCATATTCTACCTACGTTTCCCTTATCTTTCACTTTTATAGAATAATTTGAAGCTGCTTAAAAATTCCAATTTCGGTCATAATAGATGATGTTCTTTCATTGAATAGTTCTCGGTTTAATTTTACCTTTATCTTATATACCCAAATGAACTCGAAATTAAAGAATCAACTGATTTACCACCGGTGTCTTACCTTGACTTGTATCCTATAATGTTCCGTTTTTTACAGTAATATTCCAACATCCTTAGCATTCACTTCTCATTCGCTGTTGTTTTGCATGTATTTGTATGTATTTGTCAATATAAAATGGCCATATGAAAAAACTTAATTATAGTGGCTTCGTTATTTTGTTATGAATCTAAAAGTCAAACACCAATGTAATATTCAACCACTTTTACAAATATCCAAATAATGACTCTATCAAGTCAGGACCCTTGCGGTCTGGTGGTTTCTACCTGATTTGTCTTTTTTAGCTCATGAACTTCGGTTCTTGTAATTTTGTTATTACCCCCATTGACAGATTGTTACAATGTTTCTATTTCATGAGTTGCTCAGTACTGAAAGTTTGATATGATGATCAAAACTTGCATTTTACGTTTTGCATAGACGTTTAAAGCTTGGGGATTACCAAACTATAACAGTCGTTTCGGGTACTTGTAATTCGTGAGTAATTACGATTTTTTTTCTTTCTCAATCAAAACGCAATACCATCATTACATTACACACAAGCTGAGATATCTGTATAAAATCAGAGTATTTGCATTTGTGAAAAAGCGTGTTTTATTATTGTTTTTGGTATAACAAACGGTGTTCATTTCCTTTTCTGGGTAGAATCCAGTCAGACGTGAATTTTGCTCTTTCTGCTGAGTGACAACACAAATAAATATTCACGTTTTTCTAAGTATTACATCGAAAGATCAATTATCAGACAAAAAGGTAATTTAAAACACATTTTGTTTTAATTAATGTTCAATAATCATATCTGATACAACATGGATATAGAAATTTACAACATGTTCTGTAATAATTACTTAACGCCATTAAAAGGTACACTTATCTGTTTCAGTTCCACGCTGTTGAATTTGTATAAAAATGAGAGAAGCATATAAATTTACAGGCAATTTTAAGCTGTTTTTAAGTAGGTCAGATTTTTGGAGCTTTTTTATCCTTCGACCTTCGAAAGACAACGAAAAACAAAGCGCATTTCGACAACTTATGTGTCTTCAGTGCAGTTAAAATCAAAACATTTGGAAATCTATAAATCGAATTATGTGTAAAAGCTGATGTAAGACAAAGTGAACAAATTATCCTAAAAAAAACTAAATAGAAAAGCCAAAACCAGCTAAGGACCGAGCTGAAGACGGATACAATTTAGTTTTCAACAATTTTGTCTTAACTTTATCAAGTAAATCGATAGGTTGAACTGATTGTTGATGTGGTATTTGATTTATGCTCCCTAATTAAAACATTTTCTCTGCCTTTTTTACGTTACTTTTGGGGTTATGGACGTCTCATTACTCAATATCTTGCAAAGCTCCTACTTTCAACCAATTTTATTCAAGAGCGGTATCGAGTTGTAAAGAGTTCGTGCCTTACGTTTTATGTTAAAGCAGAATAAATCGGAGCAACTGTTTTAACCCTCTTCTAATTGCACTCTGACTTGTCTTTACTATATAATTATTACACTAACTAACAGCTTTTAGCCTTTATTCAAACATTTTGCTACTTGTGCTTGTATTTCATTTTCCCACCATACGATACACGATACATAATCTGAGTTTACTTTGCTTCATTTTATGTAATAACTGTTCGAAAATGGCATGTAAAATGACAAAATAAAAATCTTAATTTGATGGTCTGTAGATGGCAAGTTTGACAACTTGTGTCTCTATATAAAATATGAGAATACGAAAACAATATTTTTGATTTCTGTTGTTTAGATGCATTGTGTCATTCTGTATTTGTTTAACCTTCGCTCCAGTTAGTCTTTTGTGGCCTTTGTCTTCCTTACTCTGCTCCTTATTATTCTGTTTCTGCCACAAGCTGGTCCATTGGCTCTTTAATTTTCTTTACTGTTTACTTTTGCTCCACAACTTTTTTGCATGATGTTTTGATTTCCTTATTTTCGGTATCAACCATAAATAGTTTCCTTAATTTACAAAACTCTTCTGTAGGTTGTATCGTTGCTCCTTTTTCTCAGTTGAAAGCTAAAAAATGAAAAAGATTGGACGACAAAGAAAGTATAATAACACCATATTATATAGGTGTACAATGTTTACAGAAAAAATCAAAAGATATGGAGTGAATGTACATGTGACAAAAACGCACACGATACATAGAAAACTCCAGTTTATCAAGGACAGGGCTTTTATTCATGTCTTTTGTAATTTTCTAAAATTTTGTAACGTATCTCTTCTTGTTGACTGACAATTTTTGGCATAGTTTTGATGTTTTTTCTCTCCTTTTACTATATAATTACCAATTATTTATGATAAGTTGAGTTTTTTATGTTCTAATTTACATCTGTCTTACGTGCATTTCTAGTTATATTTATCAGTGCCCATGTCTAATATATTTAAAATAACCATAAGAATATTCAAGTTTTTTTTAAAAAACCAGCCCCATCTCTTTGAATTGAATTTTACATTTTCAAATGATTAAAAAAATAATCGAGGTGACAAAATTTTGGAATGATTGAACAAAAAAAAAAAATAAGTGAAAACCGAACTGTTAGTCTACAAAATACTAATACAAAGACAATGGATACAAAGACATCATATAAATAATAAATACGGTATTCCTGGCTGAGATATTATCATATTTGTGACAATGTCCTTACATGTACTTAGCTAATCTGATGGAGTTAATTGTATGACAATGTGGACAGTGTTAATGTCTTGTTATTTCCTTGTTCGTTACTATGGGTCACTCATGTCCGAGTCTCCACCCATGATAATTACTTCACACCACTGACCAAAATACAAGTTTAATCATCATTGTCATTTGCTTTAATAAATAATAAGTATCAATCTACTTATGTTTGTGGAGGCTAAAACTTGTCATTAAATAATCAGCCGGAGGGAAGGAAGCGCGCCGGAACAAAAATGTCTACTGCTAAGTGAATATGTCTCCTGAAAATTGACATAGAAACAAATCATGACACCTCGTCATTGTATTAGCAATGTGAAATCATTTAATGTGTCACGTGTTTAACAAAATGATAAGTATCAGTTTTTGCTCATTTGTTTACGGTGATTTATGAGTTACTTTCATTATAGATTTATTTTTTTTCTCTCCAGGAAATAAAAATCTGTGGATATTGCCTTGTGACTAATATGTTCAGTTTCGTATGGTCGTACGATACAATTTGTTACAGGCATTTGAATATATTTGACTTTCAGATCCATATAGAAAAGCTGAAATAAAAATTATATGTTTATATATATGTTACTAATACAAATTTTAAATCCAAATTTTCAACTTTTGTCAGTAGTAGCAGACTTTCTAAAGCAAAGTACAGACTTGCGAAAGTAAAGTCCACGTTGGCCAAAGTTACTCAATATATATCTATTTACATGTTATTTGTTGTTGTATAAACATATGTTTGTATGTCTTGTATGTTTTGTCATTGTATTTGCTTGGCCCCTATGGGCGTAAATTTGCAAATAAAGTTATTACATCAAAAGACAAAAAATTCCACATTTTTGAAAGTTCCAACATCTACTTTTTTTTTGTATATGTATATTTTACAACTTCAGCAATCACGTCTGTTGTAGTAAGAAAAATATGAAATATACAATATTTTACGAAAGGATGTGGAGTAACTGAACATGAGACCATTACACATATGTTAACTCCAACAGCAATAATTTTAATAAGCTGTATGGCCATTTCGGAAATTTATTCCTCATCAGCAGCACTAGAACCTACACAAAGAAATCCATAATTTCAAAAAAATGTTTAAAACGCATAAAACCAAACGAAATCCGAATAATAAGTAATATCAAATATAGCTAAGGACAAAACTACGATGGAGAGGATTAATCCTTCGGTTTTAGAATTTACATAAATTTAGATAATAGTAATTGAACAAAGTGTACACATGAGATATTATCTAATGTACAAGTACACCATATCTAAGAAAAATAAAGAGCATACGGTACATCTTTACCAAGGGGAATTTTTTTACGAACTCCACACTGCAATAAAATACAAACTCCTGTATTAAATATTTTTCGAAAGGATATGGGGTAAATGAACATGAGACCATAACACATATGTTAACTCCAACTGCAATAATCATAATTTCAAAAAATGTTTAAAATGCATTATAATCTCCTTGATATTTACCCCATTTCCTTTCTTTTTCATATATAAAACCAAATGAAATATCTGAAAGCTTAGTGAAATGGGAAAATTAACACAAATTTCTATTTACTCTGGTAATTAAATCTGAAAAAGATATCATTTACTCCATATCCTTTCATAAAATATATGACGATGTTTATAGAAAAAAAAAAATATTGGGTGCAGTTCTTTTGAATGCCGAATTTGAGATAGATTTTAATGTGTAAGAACCAAACCAACACTAGAATATCGACACAAAAAGGGTCGGAAATCCAAAAACATGGCCAAAACAAGAACACGGAAAAACAATGACTTTAGACAGATATAATTTAATATGACAATATTTATGATTTTTTAATCATGATTTAACAAATAATAGACAATGTTGGATTAATAATTATCCAGTTTTAAATTAACTCTTGTATATTACACTGAAAGCTAATCTCAAGTAAGACAAGCATTTAAACAAGGGATTGGGAGTTACGGGGTGGGTTGCTGAGTGAGAAAAACTTTACACCACGAGACATTTGGTCAAATCTTGTATTTAATATGAAAAACTCTCCTGCTAAGGGTGTATATGTTTCACAGTTTTTTTTTTGTGACACGGGAGCTAGCACTAATTATGTAGACTTTTTCATTTAGCACAGTATAGAACATTATCCCCATCACTACTTCATTAATCGAGGCTTACAAGTTCAGTCTCATTTTCGGTCCGAAATGTGATTCAAGACATATTTTTATATAGTACCGGTATAATCATTTGTTTTAACTGTGTGCGAGATTTCAATAGTAATTGCTGTTGAGTTGCTACCGGACACTGCCAGAATAGAAGAGGATGATTGGCATAAAACCGGTTTAACCTACCATTTCTGTTGAATGCCTGTACCAAGTCAGGGCCATAGCAGCCTACAATTTTCTGGTGGTTTACACCTGTCTTTTTGACCTTTGGATTTCGGCTGTTGACAATTCTGTTCGGTAATTTTGTGATAATCTTACACCATTCCATAGACTATAGATTTGACATCTCAGATTTATGACAAAATGTGAAATGTAAACTAAATTCTCCCTTCTCCCGAAATTCCTTAATATGACAAAAGCAAAACCATTGCCATACATTAAAACATTGAAAATATGATAAGTTTAATTCGACATTTTGACGTTACTGAATTACATAATCCTTTGAGATCCGTCATTTGTAATAGGTTTATTTCATTTGATGTCGCATCTTCACGTTACAATTTATTCCTGCCAAAACGCGGGCTATGCGTCAATAATATTTTTTTGATAATTGAGATATGTGTCTTATATGCAGTCAATATACATATATACAATTATCTCATTTTCGAACATTTCAACCAGAAAATGAATAATAACAAATTATTGATTCTTTCCTTATTTGAAAACAAAAGGAATGACAGCCATAATGTTCATTTTATCTGTATACCGCTTCCGGTCTTTTTTGTAAATAAAAGAGAATCTGTCAGGCGGAAAGACATGACGATTTTAAGAATTGTTTTAATGGACTGATTTTGTCAATGTCGAATACGACATCTCTGAAAGATCTTGTTCAATAAAACGCTTAACTTGTTGTAATCACCTTTGTGAAACAATGTTTATTTCTCTTTATAATTACCCGACATCCTTTGTCAACGTGCAATTATGATTCTTGTATCTATTTCCCATGGAAAGAAGCCAAAGATGTGCACACTACAGATAACAGATGCTAAATAGGCAATCGATTGTATTAAAGAGAAAAATGTTCATTTCCAAAACTGATTCAATTAAGATAGTGTTTTCAAAAAGTACGGGAAATTATGGATCAGAATTGTTCAGATAATAGATTTATGTTATTGGAATAGAATAGTAGTCTTTAAAATTTGTTTAAAAGTTTCTAATTTGGGATAAATATTCCGTTGTCTGTATACATGTAATAGTTAAGTAAATAACGGAATGGGACCACACGCTGAATCATATTATTTACGGCACAGTAAATAAGTATGTCATGTAATCAAATTAAAACTAATTACCTAATAACAAACAAATGTATATCTAAAATTACATTAAAATTGAATAGACTTCAGTAGTGGAATCTTACACTACGTACAGAGTATCAGAAAATTTTCTTTGATAAATGCCTTGTCTTATAAATGTCTCATTTTCTGGACTTATATCACAAATGGTGCTGACATGGTCATCTTAGTACTAAAATGTACGACAAAAAGGGCGAACTATCAATTTCCCTTATATAGACAAGTAATATTCAAACTTCTTCTGATTACGGAGTGTATATTTTGTGATTGATTTGTTATGCGAGAGCTAACACAAATTATGCATAATTCCTCATTTAGAAATATTTATCTCCGTGACCGCCTTATTAATCAAGGCTTCAAAAAATTTTGTCTCATACGATCATTAAAAAATTTCGTTAATAGATATGAGTCCCTTGTAGAAAAATTGAAGTTTCGGTTTTATTTACTAAGAAAGGGGATGATAATTTTTGGAACTGTCTACGACTTTTCGATAGCAATCGTTGTTGAGTTGCTACCGGAATTTAAGGTTTGGCGCGCCATAAAACCTGTTTAACCCATCATTTCTTTTATAATGCCTGTACCCAAACAGGACCATTGCGGTCGACAATTTTCCTGGGTGGTTTCCACCGGATTTGTCTTTTTGTCTCATGAATATTTATTCCAGATCAATCCCAATGAGCTTGAAAATAAAGAGACTACTGATATACCTATATCAGCTTCTTACTTAGATCTTTTGATATACATTGACGAAGATGGACATTTGAAATCTACGCTTTATGACAAACATGATGATTTTAACTTCCCAATTGTGAACTTTGCCTTTCTGAGCAGCAATGTACCTACCTCTCGAATCGATGGAGTGTATTTCTCAAAGTTGATTCGTTAATGTCGAGCATGTAGTTTATACAGTGTTTTTTTAATAGAGCAAAACACTGTCCCAAAAGCTACTAAGTCAGGGATGTGTTCAGCCTTTGTTACTTTCATCCCTTCAGAAATTCTATGGCCGCCATCATGACATCATTGACAGATATGAAGTGTCTGTGTCCTAAATGAAAACGGACATTTTCAGCTAGATTTCATGTCTTCATGGATTTGACATAACAGGTTTTGACACAACCCTGAATTGACTCAGTGATAGTGTGACGGGCGCCGCTTAGCGGGGCAGGACATGCTTACTCTTCCGGAGCACCTGATGTCACTCCCGGTTTTCGTGAGAGTTCACACTATAGTTGCTTTAGTTTTTAATGTTTTTTATTTCCGTGCCTTGTGGCTTTCCAACGTCCGTGTTTTGTCTTTGTTTCTCTCTATTGCCATTTTTGCCATGTCTTTAAATTTGGATTTTTGTAATCATTACTTCCCTTGTTCCTTCGGTATACTACTGCCCTTGTTCGGTAATTTTATAATTACCCCCATTCAAAATGAACAACAATCTAATGCTTCCAGTAAGTTTACCCAATACTTTCAGCAAGTTGATCCGATGCTTTCATGACGTTTATTTATTGCTTCAATTAAGTTGATCCATGCAGTAATCTTAGTAAATAAATCCAATTCTTAAATTTGAAAAAAGAAAGGAAATGGGGTAAATGTCAAGGAGACAATATCCAATATCCAGGTTAAAACGACCCAAAACAAAGCATCTAGGGTTCATGCACCGTATGGTGTACAACACAGTGAGGGACCTCACACCATATAGCAAGCCCTAAATGGCCCCAAAAAGGTAAAAAAGTGAATAAATCAATGGAAACAAACCACATCCAAGTATGTTGATCTGATGCTTTTAGTAAAATAATGCAATACTTTTAGTAAGTTGTTCAAATGCTTTCAGTAAGTGGCCGTAATGTCCAAAAAATGACGTTAAACAGCTACAAAATGCTTCGGAAAATAAGAGTTATTATAAAATTAATGAACAAATTTTTAAGGAGTCGAAAGTCGAAGGGCAAAAATCGAAGCAAATGTAAAGCCGATTGAAAAAAAACAAAACAAAACCAAAATGCATGGCCCCGACTAGGAACATGCATCTTTCAAGAAATGATCGGTTAAATATTTTACGAAAGGATATGGAGTAAATGAACATGAGACAATTACACATATGTCAACTCCAACTGCATTAATTTTAATGAGCTGTATGGCCATTTCGGAAATTTATTCCTCATCAGCAGCACTAGAACCCAAACAGGTTTTCTGAAGAACACCATTTTATTACTGTAAGTTTATCAAATTAACTGCGTTGATCCAATGCATTCATTAAATATTATTCTTTTTGGAAATGAAAACTACTCGATAGAACAGAATATAAATATTTTTCATGCTTTCATGAGTTCACACTGTGAGTGCCTTGTTTTTGAATATTGTCTAATCTATTTCTGTGCTTTGTATCTGTCTAGCGTCATAGTATTCTGTGTTCAATGACATTGTTTCTGTGTACTCGTTTTGGTCGTGTCTTTTGACTTCGATTTTTGTGAATTTCGCTCCTTTGTTCCTTCGTTGTTCTGCTGCCGTTGTTTATTAAGCGCAGTAAATACTTTGCTTACCTGCTACATTGTGTGTGTGTGTGTGTTTCTATATATAATTTGAATTAATTATAGGTTATATTTCTTGTGCACTTGCTGTCATTTATTATTATTTGTTGTATGTAGTAGGAAAATGGCTTCAAATAACGTCGTAATAACTTGTGCCAAACCCTATCCATTGCTGTATATATTGAGAAATGAAATAAGTTTAATTCAATTACTAGTAAATCCAATGCATGCTTTCAGCAAACTTATCAGATAGATCAAGTAGATGGTAAGATGTTTCTGTAAGTTGACCCAAACACTTTCGGTAGATTGGCCAATTTCATCATGATTTCAGTATACGTGGGCCAAATGTTACCATTTATTTTATCCATGGTTGATGATGCGATGCTTTCAATACGTTGATCCAATGCTTTGAGTTGGTTAATTAAATGTTTTATATATGGAGACCCATCACTTTCAGAGAGTTGAGCATGCAATATCAGTAGGATGATCGAATGTTTTCAGTAAGTTGATCTGATGTTTTGAGTAAGTAAAGCAACGGCAGTAGAATATAGAAGGGACAAAGGAGTGGTTTTTTCAAAAATCGAAGTCATAAAACATTGCCAAAACGAGGACACAGAAAAAAATGACGTTAAACAGCTACAAAACACAGAAAAAAACACAACATTCAATTTTTTTCTTAAAAGTTATCAAATGAATTCAAATTCAAATTTTTATCTCGAGAAAAAAATACGACAAAATGTGGCGTAAAATTATACGAGACAAATTATCAGGTAATTAATTGCTTATTTTTATCTTTATCAACGAATGCTTTTATAAATTTGACACTAGAATCGTTTATGGAACATGAAATCGGCTACGAGGCCCTTGTAGAAAAAAAGTTTAATATTTTGTAAAAAAAAAATTAGAAAAACTGACAAATAGGGGAAAAATAGATTGGAACTTTTTTAGAACCTCCCTTTTTTGAAAGTCGAGTAAATTCACGGAAAGTCAAGTAAAGTTTTGACGTGTATAAACTTTAAATAAATTATTTGATGTTATTTTGGAATGCCCTTCCTGTTTTTAAAATGATCAAAGGAGTCAAAAGTGGTATTTTAATTTTCCTTGATATTTTTTGTCATAATAAAAGGTTTATTTTGTTACATTATCCATGCTATATTAAATGAATTATGAAGGAAAATATTCCATCTTTATTCTTCAATGACAATATTGCTTTTTAACGAGCAAAAAAGTCGAAAGTCAATTTTATAGAATATACCGCAGAAAGAAAAACACAGTCGGAGGAAGCTTCAAAATGAAAGAAAAACTAGTTCCATTAGCGCAACTCTGACACTTATTAACGTAAATGATAAAATCTTATGTCTGATAGTTTATACATACAAATATTTTGTGTAAAAATAATATCAGAGGAAATTCGCTATCGTATTTCGAAAAATTTGACTGTTTGTTCATGCCATTCAAAATATTAAGTAGCGATATCAAACTGCTTATAACAGGTGATTTTCCCTCGTCTTAATTAAAGTTATTTAGGGATATGATGAATTGAAGAAGGACAGATCGTCATATGTTTTGGGGTGTTTAATTTTTTTGAATTGGCATTGATTGACAGCCAGATGACAAACAATATATTGAGAGGTTAACCAGAAAATTTATTGATGTGTCTGTCATTTCCAATTCAATGATTTTAAATCACGTGGATAATTATTTAAACACTGCATTAAAACATACTTTAACTCATGCTTTTTGTTAAAGTACTTGCTTCCTTTTTTCAATGCACTTCAAAATAATAATGATACTGATGAATAAGGAATTGATTGTTAGAATAAGTAAGGTAATGATAGAAAATCTTTTTTCAATTAACATACTCGTAATTAAGACAAAAAAAACCCCAACAAATCAACAACAACAAAAACAAAAACAAAAAATGATAATAAATAAATAACAATTTAAGTGTTACAACACGTGAAATAAGATTTTTTTTTTATTACTTTTGACACCATCAAAAGTTTGTTCTACAGAAAATTTCATTTTGCATTTTTTGCTTTTATTTTGATGCAGTGGCTGAATCCGAGACGAACTCGTTTTATATTTAGCAATTTGTTACCACTTGGCCAATGCCACTACTGGTGGAATGTTAGTCCTAAGGGTATTCACCAGCCCAGTAGTCAGTACTTCGATTCTGACCAGAAAGCCGATTCTATTTGGAACCTTACAATATCTAAATTTTTGTAAATTTTGTTGAAACTAAGGAGTATCTCCCTCATGCAAAGCTCTGTTCTTAGCTGATTTTGACATTTAGATCATATTGGTCATTTGTTTTCTCTATGTTTTTAAACATCTCTGAGTTAATGGCTTTCAAACGTTTAGATTTTATCTGCACTGAAGAGACATATGTTGTCGAAATGCGTATATGCCGAATTTAAAATCACAGTAACTTTGGTATTTAGTCATTTTATAAGGTTCATCTGAAATTAACTTAATATGAAAAAGACAGGAAATGGGGTAAATGTCAAGGAGGCAACATGCCATATCAAGGTTAAAACGACCCAAAACAAAACATCTAGGGGTCACCGCGCGGTCTTCAACACAGTGGGGAACCTCACACCATATAGCAAAGCCATAAAGCTGCATTTCATTATACGGGTAATTAGAAATAAAATACTTTTATAAGTTAAAGCTACACTTGACAATAAATATTGCATAAAAATATGCACACAACTGACCAAAAGTACAATATATAAATAAGTAATACCTGTAGCTATTAGATATATTCACTTGTAGTTTAAGGTCTACCCGAGAACCTTCTCGGTAGACC
>MJUU01025957.1:10127-21084 GCA_002080025.1 Modiolus philippinarum | reverse complement strand
TTTTTTGCTTATATCTCAGAAACAGTAAGAGATAGACAGAAACTTAAAAAGCAAAAATGTTCAGTTTAATATGACCTATAAAATGACATCAAGGAAAAAATTCCAAGTCCTTATCAACATAATGAAATCCTTAGCAACCATATATTTTTATATTATATCTTGGAAATTGTGATAGATAGTTGATAACATGTAATAAATAAAATGTGTACTTTATCAAGATCTACATTTAATATATTGGGTCAAAAATTATTGGACCAAGCGTTATGGACTTGGGATACGAAAACTGTTTTCCGGGTCCAAAATTGAGGTTTCTTGCTTATATCTCGAAAACTGTAAGAGATAGAAAAAAAACTTTGAATTGCGAAAATGTTCGGCTTTCTATTACCTACAATATCACATTAAAATCAAAGTTCAAAGTCCTTAGCAACACAATGAAATCCTTAACAACCATAGATTTTTTTCGTGATAAATGATTTAACTCGTAAACGGAAAGAGATGGCTAATGACATGTTATGGAGAAAATGTTCAGTTTTACAAAATACAACTTTGTTAACGATTTAAATTTTTTTGTTCAATGATTTAACTCCTAAACTGTAAGAGATGGCTGATGACATGTAATGAAGAAAANTTTTCTTGTTTCATCAAGCCAAAACACTTATTACGAGACTTTGCTAAAAATTTTCTTCGGGTAGACCTACATTTGTTCTCTGAACAAATGACTTATATTTGTAAATGCAATGCAAGTGTAAATAAATACAATGCACATGTAGCTATAAACCTTATTCTCTTGTTGTTTTAAACATTTTACACTTGTAAATAAATACAATGCACATGTAACGATAAATGTGATACACATGTGAAAAAATACATGCAAATCAAATGGAACATGGAACTATATGTATCAGATCTAGAATATAAATCATATCTGTTAGATAAGAACATAAAATAAACACAATACACGTATATAAATATAAAGCCAAAAATATCTTGGACATCTAATTTCAATTAAAATATACGTATCACTTAAATACATTACAGAATAACAAAATACCGAAGTTACTGTGAATTTATTTTCTGCATATGCGCATTTCGCCAACTTATGTCTCTTCAGTGCAGATCAAATCGAATCATTTGGAAATCCACGAACCGAAATATGTGTAAAAGCTGATAGAGAACAAATTACTAATATGATCTAAATAGGAAAGCCAAAATCAGCTAAGGACAGCGCTATGCATGAGGGAGATGCTCCTTAGGTTTAAAACAAATTCTTAAATTTAGATATGGCAAGTTTTTAAATAAAATCAATTAACTAAATGCAATACATATGTGACTTAATAAAATACTCTTGAAATTCTAATGAGGGACTTTTGTCAGTTATCTTCCTGTGCCAAACTTATTATGTATTGTCAAAGTGGAGATCATTTTAATGTCAAAATCAAAAAAGGTTATTGATATGCTTACTAAAAATATATAACTAACTTGGTACAGCGAAATAACCGACAAATGTTTTTTTGTGACTATGAATACAATGCACATTAAATAAATACAATATACACGTTACAAAAATATGATAAATATGTTACTAAATACACTACACATAACTATTATAATACAATAGTAAGTTATCCACGTGCTTTTATCACAATAAAAATTTAACTAATAAAGTACATAAAATACGGACGTGTCCATGAAAAATTTGAATTATTGTATATAAATATAATAAACATGCATTGATTTATTCAGTTTCTAACTTCTTAGGGGCCATTTAGGGCTTGCTATATTGTGTTAGGTTCTTCACTGTGTTGAAGACTGTACAGTGACCCCTAGATGCTTTGTTTTGGCTAGTTTTAACCTGGAGATGTCACGTTGTCTCCTTGACATTTACCCCATTTCCTTTCTTTTTCATACATATACTTATACAAAAAATACACAATGTGTCTAAACTACAAAAACAAATGTATTTTTGAATACAATACACAGTGAATCAAACTAAATAATAATATTAGCAATGAAAGGATATGGAGTAAATGCACATGAGACAAAGTCTCCAAAACAAGCAATGGAACAAACAACGCTTTTATTGTTGTGCTTCATCTTGAATGTCGCCATGGTCATAGTACGACACGTTACACATGTAATCACAACTACACATATATTAATAGCACTATAAATGTGTAATATAGTAAGTACATATTGTTTACTTATTTGTGAATTATAACCCTTGTACGGTCGGAATGCTACACTATGAAAAAAATTGTCAGTTTTATTTTATTGGAGCCCAAACGTTTATGAATTTTTATCGTTAAGATAATTGCTCATACTTGGACAAACTATTCACAGGGAATAACAAAATAGTAATCTTCATACAAATATGCCACCTTTATGTCTGATGAATTTACATGAGCTAAAATTTCTCACCTTCCTACACCCATCCAAGTTCCACATGAAGATAAAAAAATCAAAGACAGCTTTTAAAATGACGAAAGTATAGGGTGTTGGAATATTGATGGAACTATATCAAACAGAGAACAATTATCTAAAATGACTACAAAACCCACACAATGTTGGAGCATGTAGAAACATATGTCTGGTTTGTAATCTCGTAAATTATCTTTGTAAGATCTCGTTGTAAAAAGCTTTTCATATCACCACTGCGTTTAATAACGTATTGCACAACTTGTTTATTTCAAAGATAATAAGTGACAACAACCAATTAATGTTTTGTTTCATGTCAACGAACGATAATGATATTGTAAATAAGAAAACTGAAGTTATATTGGTCTAATTTACGACGTTCTTCATATTGAGTTTTGATATGCATTTTTGTACACGACGAGCGAAAATTTCATAAGGGACCGACCATTTAACCTGAGGGGGGGGGGGGTATGGGTTTTTTTCTGAGCAAAAAATGTATTTATTTTTTTCACGTGTATCAACAAAGTATTTTTTTCAAAATTAACAGCCTCCTTCAGAAAATTTTTTTTTTCAACATTTTGGCATTTTATTTCCGTGCATTGTAGCTGTCTCACGTCCTTGTTTTGTCTTTGTTTTTATCTGTTACCGTTTCTGCCATGTCTTTGGACTTCGAGTTTTGTAGTCATCGCTTCCCTTGTTCCTTCGGTATTCTACTGCCGTTGTTTTGGCAGCCAAAATATTTTTTTCACATAAAATCAACTCCAAAATATTTTTTTTAGAAAAAAACCATAGCCCACCCCCTTTTCAAGTTAAATGGTCAGTCCGTAATGAACGGAAATTTGTAATCAAATAAACAGTTTGGCCACAGGGATAATAAAGTTAAGCAAACAGAACTATTTTCATCGAATTACTGCTATTGCACACGGTCTTCAAATATCTATATTTAAGTTAAGTTAACAAAATACCGAAGTTACTGTGATTCCGCACATGATCATTTCGACAACTTATGTCTCTTCAGTGCAGATCAAATCAAAACATTTGGAAATCCATAAATGCATAAACCGTTTAATTGAAGGCTTTTAATTCTAAGGAATATTTCAAAAACTTAGTATTTAACATAATTTCGATTATCTATAATATGTTGAAGATATTGTTCTATTTTAAGTGCCATACCAAAGTAGAAATCGTAAATTTGTATTCATCTTTTTTACTTTATACCAATATTTGCAAACCAATAAAATAAATAAATGAGTTATCTATATAATTTGAAGTAATAAGTAACAAAATACCGAGGTTACTGTTAATTTATTTTCTGCATATGCGCATTTCGACAACTTATGTCTCATCAGTGCAGATAAAACCAAAACATTTGGAAGTCCATAACCCGAAAAACATGTAAAAGCTGATAGAGAACAAATAACCAAAAGGGTCTAAATAGAAAAGCCAAAATTCAGCTAAGGACAGAGCTATGCATGAGGGAGATACTCCTTAGTTTTAAACAAAATTTTGTAAAATTTAGATATTGCATATGGATTGTATGCACAGCAGGTATGCACCAATGTCCAAACTTGTCATCATAACATTACATATATATTGATAAAAACATCTCAGCAAAGCTTGTAATGGAACAACGGCAGTAGAATACCGAAGGAACAAAGGGGTGATATTCACAAAAATCGAAGTCCAAAGACAGGGCAAAAACGAGAACACAGAAAACAATGACGTTAGACACAAAAACAATGACGNCCGAAGTTACTGTTAATTTATTTTCTGCATATGCGCATTTCGACAACTTATGTCTCATCAGTGCAGATAAAACCAAAACATTTGGAAGTCCATAACCCGAAAAACATGTAAAAGCTGATAGAGAAGAAATAACAAAAAGGGTCTAAATAGAAAAGCCAAAATTCAGCTAAGGACAGAGCTATGCATGAGGGAGATACTCCTTAGTTTTAAACAAAATTTTGTAAAATTTAGATATTGCATATTGATTGTATGCACAGCAGGTATGCACCAATGTCCAAACTTGTCATCATAACATTACATATCTTTTGATATAAACATCTCAGCAAAGCTTGTAATGGAAAGATCCTAGAATGAAAGTGATTTACATTTTTCCACATCTTTTGGTTAATGGTCTTTTGGTCTGCATTGAAGAAAGTTGTCGATATGACTTTACTGACAGTAACTTTGGTATTTTGCCATTTATATATATGTACCATTGGCGAATCCAGGGGAGGGTTCTGGGGTTGGAATCCCTTTTTCTGGAAAAAAATAAAAATTTTGTGCAGAATATAGGTAAAAAGTGACAAAAATGGTAAAAAAATTCGACTGGAACCCCATTTTTCTGGAACTCAGAACCCCTTTTTTGAAAACAAGATCCGCCGNAGTGTGAACTCCAGTGAAACTGAGAGTGACATCAGGTGCTCCGGAAGGGTAAGCATGTCCTGCTCTGTTAACAGCACCCGTCACACTGTGAGTGATTCAATCCGGGAAAATGTCAAAGTCGGTAGTCAAATCCGGGAAGACGTGAATCTAGCTGAAAATGTCCACTTTCATTTGGGATACTGACACGTCATATCTTTCAATGATGCTATGGTGACGGCCATAGAATTTCTTGAGGGATGAAATTAACAAAGGTTGAACAAATCCCTGACTAAGCAGCTTTTGGGACAGTGTTTTTGCTCTGTTAAAAAAATCACTGTACAAACTACAAGCTCGACAGTAACGAATCAACTGTGAAATGAAAGATCCTAGAATGAAAGTGATTTACATTTTTCCACATCTTTTGGTTAATGGTCTTTTGGTCTGCATTGAAGAAAGTTGTCGATATGACTTTGTGCAGAAACTAAACTGACAGTAACTTTGGTATTTTGCCATTTATATATATGTACCATTGGCGAATCCAGGGGAGGGTTCTGGGGTTGAATCCCTTTTTCTGGAAAAAAATAAAAATTTTGTGCAGAATATAGGTAAAAAGTGACAAAAATGGTAAAAAAATTCGACTGGAACCCCATTTTTTCTAGAACTCAGAACCCCTTTTTTGAAAACAAGATCCGCCGGTGCGTATAAAGAACAAAATTCTTTGACAAAGCCAATCCAGTGGTTAATCATTTCCAGTCCCGACTTTGTTTTTCAGCTTGTGAAAAAAAATAATGCTTTTTTGGAGAGGATCATTTTCTTCAAAATTTACAGTTTTTTTTTGTTTTTTGTTTTTTTTTGAGTGAATATTTTTTTAAACTTAAATTCTATCGACTATCGGTGCATTTAATTTTGTTTCATATAACTGAAATTCCCATGGAGGAACTACAAACAATAAATTGGCCTTCTAAGAGATTGTTTTAGTGTCAAAAATAAAAGCATGAGTATTCAGTGACGAATTCCACATAATCATCAAAAAGTGATTAAAATGGATCCGAACTTGATTTAGTATTGAATTTTAGACGAAATTTAAATGATGTTAATTTTGTTTCATATAATTAAAACGTAAATGGAGAAACTACAAACAAGGAATTGGCCTACCTGGAGACTGTTTATAGTGACAAAAAATAAAAGCATGAGCATTCAGTGACAAATGTCAAATAATCATAAAAAGTGATTTAAAGTGATCCGAGTCCTGGATCCGAACTCAATTTAATATTAAATTTAATACGAAATATAATTAATGTTAATTTAATATAGTTTTCAAATTTTCTAAATGCATTTGAATATTTTTAAAAGCTCAAATGTAGAAAATCTAACATATCAAGAATAAAATAATGCGAGTTGTACAAGATTACAAAAAATCAAGCATGGCTTGATATCACTTCGTAGGTGGCGACTAATAAATACGTCAAAACGGTAACAATGAAAATAGCTGGAATCTTATCTCCTTACTAACTGTCATCACTGATCTCCACGCTACCTTAATGCAGGGAGGCGGCAAAAGCTGGGATGGCGCCGATCGCCTTCACCGCGGAAATGTGTGGTATTTTTGATGATGGGTCATTTAATGGGTCATTAGATCTTGGTTGTGCATTTAATTGCATTAGCTATTATACCAATGTGGTAAATGCCAAAATTATTCTAACAAAAGAAAACATAATGGTGTGATTATCAGACTCGTAGTGAAATCGTAACAATTCAACTGCAAGTATGAAAATATGTTTTGACGTAGAAGATTTGGTATACAGATTCAGATGTTAGAAAAATTCCAAAATATTCTTTCATGTTAAAGGTGATTAGAGATAACGTATATATACATACAGTCATTCAGGTACAAATTGTGAAATCTTGTTATTTTCTAATCGAATTAAACTATTCAGTATTCTCTTTTTTCAAGCTATGCATCACAATAATCAAACTCTTCTGTATCCAGTATATCCAAATCAGTATATATTGAAAGAACAACGCAAATTTCAAATTTGATTGATTGAATATTGTTTAACGTCTACTGAGCAATATTTCAGTTATATCAAGACGAGAACAAGTTTGTTAATAAATAATCACTTCGGGGTATGGAAAGGGTCATGGGACGGGAAATTCTGACTGCCACTGGAAAAGTAGGGTAAAATTGAAAGGGGCGGGGAATTTAGCCTTGTAGCCTATCACCTATACGGACCACTCAAAAAAAGAGCTTGCTACAAGGGGTTTTTTAACGTGCAGGAAGCGTGGCATTTCTTCCAACACGTAGACCTGAGTTTACATCCCATCCGAAGGATGGGTTGTGTATTTATTCATCCCGTTTTGGAGGGGTTGTACCCCTTAGCCTGGAATATTTGGTCCTATTTCTAAATCCCGGGGTTCCCTCGCGGTTTCAAATTTGAAATTAAATTGCTAGAAAATGAAAATAAAAGAAATTCTTCAAAAATAGCATTTCTTTTATTTTCTATTTCTATCGATGATCTCTACCAATATAATATCTGCTGGTAAAGAAGTTAGTAGTCTACCTGTTTTGGGTTATATTCGTATATCATACTATAGGGAAACGGGACAGATAAAGGGGAGATTTGGATACCATAAACCGGTTTAACCATACCACTTCCTTCTACTAGTGCCGATGTTATCTAGCCATTTTTCCCCATGCAAGTTTTTCTCCCGAGGTAAAAACAGGATCGAAAATTTTCCCTCGAAAAACTTGAATACGTGTACATATTGCAAATTGTCTGCCATGCTAAAATTTCCCCCTAATTTGAATATGACTGTATAATGCATACATGTACATCAGATTCGTTTGCATGATATTTTGTTTTCAGAACAAGCACCCGTGTGTATTTTCTTCAAATTTTATGTACTTCATTGCTAAGGCACTCGTCTTTATAACTTGAACTTTTTCCTAGCTTGATTTTTGCTCCGAGTCTTTTATGTATATATTTTTCAGTCATTCACCACTCACAGGGGGAGGATTTTAATCCAAGAAAACGAATTTAACTCTACCGCAATTTTTTGCGCCTGTCCAAAGTCAGGAATACTTTAATCACTGATTTGTCTATGTCTTCTCATAGAATTTTAGTTTCTTAATATTCTGGTTAATGGAAGTGGTTTGTTTCAATTGATTTATGCACCTTTTTTACTTTTTTTGGGGACATTTAGGGCTTGCTATACGGTGTGAGTCTCCTCATTGTGTTAAAGACCGTACGGGGACCCATAGTTACTTTGTTTTGGGTCGTTTGTACCTGGAGATGGGATGTTGTCTCCTTGACATTTTCCCACATTTCTTTTCTTTATCCCCGCATTTGTCTGAGGAAAATGTGTGGATATTGTTTTGATCTCGCCCGTCCGTCCTTCTGTTCGTTATATGAATCTTGTCAGTGGAAATCCTCGCTCATTTTTGGATTGAGGATTTTAATTTTGTTATAGAATTATTGCAGATGCACAATAAGATTTCAAATTTTTGATATTGGTCTTGGTGCAAACAAGAGGCCCCAAGATGTTTATTATGTCAATGGAACTCCTCCTACATTTTTAAATTAAGTTTTTTAGTTTTGTTATAGAATAGAATTGTTGCATATATGCTGCAAATACGCAATAAGCTTTCGAATTTTCGATATTGGTCTTTGTGCAAATAAGCGGCCCCAAAATGTCTTTTTTTATCCCCTCATTTTGGAAGAAAGTTCTGGGTTGTTGTTTTACCCTCCGCCTGTCTGTCCGTCTGTCCGTCACACTTTTCTTGTGATTCAAACTCTTCCTATAGTTTTGGATTTAGGGATGCAATTTTGCTGTAGAATTGTTGCATATAGTCTATAGATGCATAATAAGCTTTCTGATTTTTGATATTGCTTTTGGTGCAAACAAGAGACCCCAAGATATCAATTTTTAGACATTTGGCATGTGACACAAACACTTGCTACATTTATGGATTTATGGATTTAATTTTATTGTAGAATTGTTTCATATAGCCAGTAGATGCGCAGTAAGCTTTCGGATTTTTTAATCTTTATCTTGGTGCAAACAAAAGGCCCCAAGAGGTTGATTTTGACAAAGGCCCAAAGATGTGGATTTTGACACATATAGCATGTGACACAAACTCTTCCTACATTTGTGGATTTAGGGATAAAATCTTTATGTTGTATATAGTCTGTAGATTTGCAATAAACTTTCGGAATTATGAGGGTGGTTCCAACTTTGGTTAATTTCCTGAAAATGTAAAAAACTCATATTTTTTTGAAATTTTAGCATATAATTATGTATTTTAGCAATTGTTTGATAGAAAATGAGATTTTGAATATAAGATTTCTAAAATTCGATTCCAAGTTTGGTAAATTTCCTTAAAGTATCAAAGACAACTTATTTTTTTTGCAATTCTACCTGGCAACCATACTAAAATAATTTGTTTAGTTTAGGACAATCCTTTTAACTGAATGGATTTCAAAAATATTGATTCCAATTTTAGTAAATTTCCTGAAAGTCTCAAAGACCACTTATTGTTTGGAATTCTACCTAGCAACCATACTTGAATAGCTTCTTTAATTTAGGACAAACACTTTCATCAATTGGATTTCAAAACATATTTGATTCCAATTTTTGGTGAATTTCCTGCAAGTCTCAAAGACCACTTATTTTTTGGAATTCTACCTAGCAACCATACTAAAATAATTTGTTTCGTTAACGAAAAACATTTTAACTAAATGGACTTCAAAAATATTTGATTCCAATTTTGGTAAATTTCCTGAAAGTCTCAAACACCACTTACTTTTGGAATTCTACCTAGCAACCATACTAAAATAGCTTCTTAAATTTAGTACAAACACTTTCATCAATTGAATTTCAAGAATATTTGATTCCCGTTTTGGTATATTTACTGAGAGTCTAAAAGACCACTTTTTTGGAATTCTACCTAGCAACCAAACTTAAATAGTTATTTTAGTTTAGGACAAACATTTTAATCAATTTGATTTCAAAAATATTTGATTCCAAACTTGGTAAATTTCCTGAAAGTCTCAAAGCCCACTTATTTTTTGGAATTCAGTCTAACAACCAAATATCCTTAAATTCTTTTTGTAAAAATAACGACTATCAATAGTTTGAATTCAAAAATATCGAGAAAAATTATGCCAAGGGGGTAAAACAACTGTTTTCTGTGTCAAACAGAGAGTGTGGGAATGGCTGTCGTTCCGACAATCTTTATGTGAGCTTAACAGCGGAACTCGCCTGACATTTTTGGATTTTAGATATTTAATTTTGTTACAAAATGGTTACATAATTGCCTACAGTAAGCTTTCGCAATTTGTATTTCCTGATTTTCAAAATATTTGTTTCAAATTTTGGAAAACTTACTGAAAGTCTCAAAGACCATTTATTTTTTGAATTATGCCCAGCAATCATATATCCTTGTATTCCTTTTTTGTAATAATATTGATTATCTATAATTGATTTCCAATATATTTAGAAAAAATGAGCCCATAGTCTATAACAACTGTTTTCTATGTCAAGTAGGGCAGTGCCGGGATGGCCATCATTTCTGATGGCACCAATTCTAGTTTTCATTTGTATTCAAAAAATGATTTTGATTTAGTTTTCGTCTGATTTTGTACATATTCAACAAAAGGAAGGTTTATATCTTTCGGATTTCAATATGCCTTAAATTGGTTTTCAAGCCACGTTATTCGCCATATTAATACAAATTTAAGTTTGGATATTTCGCCAGGAGGGGCCAACCAAACACCAATGCATGGAAATAGAAATAACTATTTGTTTCAACTCAAATCAATGTAATAAAACTGCCTAAATTGTGACGGGCAGGACACGTTACCCTTACGAAGCATCTGATGTCACACCCGGTTTTCATGCGAGTTCCCACTATTTCTCAAAATGTCGTGTTTTTGTTATTTCTATGCCTTGTGGCTGTCCCATGTCCATGTTTTATCTCTGTTTTTCTGTGTTCCCGTTTTCGCCATGTCTCTGGACTTATTGTAATAACCAGATCCCTTGATCCTTCGGTGTTCTACTAAAGTTGTTTTGTTTTGTTGTTTGTGTTAATAATAATTCAAATTGTAATTAATCTGCTCTTTGGGGCATTATAATTGACAAATTAAAGTTGTTGTTGCTGTTGTTATACATGTAC
>MJUU01025956.1:264224-274461 GCA_002080025.1 Modiolus philippinarum | reverse complement strand
AAAAAAACAAAAACAAAAACAAAAACAAAAACAAAAATAAAAAAAAAAAAAAATTTTGCAAAAAGCATGAATCTACGTTTTGACATTATTTCGTACATTTAAACCAATTCTTTTGAATGAGTATTGGTTCCTTGTTTTCTTAATTGATTACAACAAGCATATAAACTTCTTTTCATAACTGAAAAAGTATAACATCAGGGTTTTCGTTAACACAAACTTGTTAAAACCTTTACTAAATTTTATCATCGATATAAAGACTTAGTTCATAAATACAATGCAACCTGTAAACATCTAATCAAGGCTGGTATTTCACATCCCTTATTTTACGGTAATGTTTTACGTAAGAGTAAAAAATACTTAAACTCGCCTAACAAACTTATAAAACCTTTAAATCGTCTAATTCATATGGGTTATAATTACGGTATTGTCGTCAAGTCATTACGTATGGCCTTCTTTGGTATTAACATTGATTTTTTATAGGGTCTTTGCAATTTAACTAAACACATTCTAAATTTCTAAAATCTGTATTGCATGGACACGGGTTATGTATTCCGGTATATACATGAAATCATTATGCTAAACTCCTCACAGGAAGGGATCTTGGTGGAAGCTGTATACTGAGGGTACATAACTTACTTTGTCAGTTGATGATGGGTCTGGAGCTGGCATGTCAGTTAACTGTGAGTAATCTCTTGTGATTTCATGTTTTTGTCCATATATTTAGTTCTTTCAGTTTCCTTTTTCACAATTGACTCAGTCCTGTTGCCAACTGAATTTTACTGTTGTTACGATTGTTTTTTGATTTATCACATTGGCTGTAGGGGGAAGGTTCACATTGGCTGTAGGGGGAAGGTTTGGATCCAATAAAACTAGTTTAACCCCGAAGCAGCAGGTTTGCGCCTGTCCTAAGTCAGGAATTTATTAAGCCTTTGTGTGTCTTGTCCTTTTTCTAGTTAGTTTACTATATGTCTATAGGAGTCTAGGATGATGTTTATTTCGCTGGACTTGATTGCCCTCTGTTCAGGGGCCGACTCCGACCTGCCGTTGGGTGTGGGGTTTTCTCACCGTTCATTGGAGATCTTATAGTGGCTTTGAGTTGTTATTACTCCCCTTTGGGTGGTTGTCTCTTTGCCACATTCCCCGTTTCCCTTCTTTTTTCTAATTTTCTGCTTTTGGTATACAATCTTTCTACAGCCGTAGAACTTTAATTTACACTGCCAAAATACCGAAGTTACTGTTGATCACTGTTAATTCATTTTTTGCATATGCGCATTCGACAACTTATCTCTCACCAGTGCAGATCAAACCAAAAAAATTGGAACACCATTAAAGGAAAAACATGTTAATTCTGATAGAGAACAAATAACCGAAAGGAAAGGATCTAAATGGAAATACAAAATTTAGCAAAGGACAGAGCTATGCGTGAGGGAGATACTCCTTAGTTTAATAAACTTTTGCAAAATTTAGATATTGCAAGTTTTAATTCAATCGGTTTTCAGGTCAGTACTGGCTACTGAATTGGTGAATACTCTCGGAGACTTACAGTCCACCAGCAGAGGCATCGCCCAATGGTAACCGAAGTGACTGTTAATTCATTAACTGCATATGCGAATTACGACAACTTATGTCTCATCAGTGCATATCAAACCAAGACATTTGGAAGTCGGTTAACCATTAAAATACCCCTTGTGGCATAAGTACTAATTGAATATTGTCTAAAGTCTACTCAGCAATATTTCAGATATATCAATACGAGAATATTTTTTTCAATAAAAAAATTCCTTTGCAGTATGGAAAAGGCCATAAGACGAAAAATTCTAACTGCCACTGAAACCAGAGGCTCCCAGGAGCCAGTATCTCTCACCTGGTTTTCAGTTGCCACAATCATACTTGCATTGTAAGTTATACAGTTGATCTTCAGTCTCTCAAACTTTGGTAGCTCGAACTCAACCAATACCTTGAACTGTATATAAAGTCTGATCATGTTTTACTATATTTCTCTGTTTGGCTTTTTTGACAAAAAAAGTTCTTGCTAAGGACCACTTTCGACATCAGTTTTGAAGTCGAGACATCACTTTGTAAATGACGGTCAACGAAAAATCTTAACCATCTGTTTTGAAGTCACAACATCAATATCTATTTTGAAACCAAATTTCCTTGAAATCGGACAATGATGAATTTTCCCGCCTTTTTGGCCGCCATTTTGAAAATGGCAGTCAGCGAACAATTTTCAATATCAGTTTTAACGTTGTGACATCAAAACCTATTTTGATCTTGATATGCTTAACATTTTTACAATATGCACTTGACCTCTATCTGTTACACTTTTTGAAATAGAAAATAAAAAATGCACAAATTTTGAAAATTTTACGGAAAAAGGGCTATAACTCTAAGATGGGTTTAAGATTTTCTTCAAAACTGCATGGTAGGTAGATCTCATCATGCTGATCATTTTAACTAAGTGTCAGAATTTTTATATATGTAACGGTTTCTGCGTTCTTGGCCAAAAACTGCAGTTTACCCCTATGTTCTATTTTTAGCAATGGCGGCCATGTTGTTTTACCTACCGCCTCATCGAATACAATTTTAAGAAGCCATAATCTGGTGATGATTCAGACCAAGTTTGGTTATATTTGGCCCAGTGATTTTAGAGGAGAAGATTTTTGAAATCATTGTTAGACAGACGGACGGACGACGGATGCATAGTGTTGCGAAAGTTCACATGGCCTTTTAAGCCAGGTGAGCTAAAAAGACTTGAATACTGAAAAGAAGAACAGCAAATAATGAAACCAGCCAAATTTTGCAGTTTAGCTAACTAATTTTAAAATATTTCTACAACGCCAAGGATTTAAAAATGAATTGTTACCTGCTAGAGTGGTTGCTGCAAAAATCAAAGAAAAGAAGTTTTAATTATAAAAAATGTATAGACATATTATCAATTAAGTCCTCAAAGATGTATGCTACATTTATGCGCACAAGTATAAAAATCTTATTAATGAAAAATAAATCTGTTTGGATTTATTTCCAAGAAACAACAAAATACCCAAGTTACTGAAGGAATGAAATTCTGTATTTTTCTACTGGATGGACGTATCCTTCACATTCCAAAACAAGTATGATTTTACTCAGGTTTTATTTTTTTTCCATTTAAGCCCAAGGTCATAAGTTCCTTCTGTATTTTTCGATTCATTTGCCTCCACCCCTGTTTGATTTAACTAGCCCCTATTTCATTTTCAATTCTTCCAGGGTTCCTATTAATCATAAAAAATTGTTATAAATGTACTAATGAACAAACATGGATGAATAGAAAAAAATATAAACGCAGCCATTTTTTTCTTATTCCATAAAAAGAATAAAACAAATTGACTATTAAAAGTGGTTATGGATCAGGTTGCTCAGCAGTTTGAGCTACTTTTATTTTTAATATGTTTGTGAAAAAGAGGGTTTCATTGTCATTTTTGTCATTTATAACAAGTCATGAAAGATCCACATATATTTATTAAACCACATTTTTTGCTGAATGAAAAAAGCTTGCTAAAGACATCATTTTCCATTGACAGGAGACAATATTTTAATTATTCTCATGCCATTATTGTATATGCTTTGTTTGCATCAACTATTGAAAAGTTAATCAACATAAGTGTGCAAAATCATGATTTATCATAACCAAATGTGTAATATCATAACTGATGAAACAGGTACAATTCTTTACTTTCTACGTAGAAACAAAATTACAAATATAACTAGAAACAAAATTACAAATATAACTAGAAAAACTGTGAGCAAAGCTCACCAATATCATACCCCCGCTGCCTGTTTGATTCCAGAGAAAAATCTAATCAAATTTTCAAATAGTAAAATGACTATATGTACTGAACATTCTGTGAAAGTTTCAGTCAATTTCAACAAAAGGTCTAGGAGGAGTTGTCGCCACAACGTAGGTACCCTATGGCGAATGGACAGACGAACGAACGAATAGACAGACGGACGGACGAACGGACGGACAGACAACATGATCACTATATACAAACCGCTAAAGCGGGGGGGGGGGTATAATAATACTTGTTGACTTCTCTATCATTGCTTAAAATGCGTGGAAATATCGAACGAAAACAAGTAAAAACCCCAAATTAATCTGTTTTGTCCGCTTGCATGTATGTGCACATACACGAAGTTGCATACCAGTCCTTGCTGTATAGTACAACAATATCGAAATTTTTTTAATGTAGCAAACCATTAAAAGGTTGTGTATATATATCGACAGTGGGTACTTTCTATATGCGGTGAAACCTAACTGAACCCTGACTTAACCGAAAACCTGTCTCAACCAAATACAATTTTAAGATTCTTTCTATCAATTTCTATATATTTTGTACCTATATAAACCGAACACATGTTTAAACCGAACGTTTCACTGTATTGGTATACGGGTATATGTGTATTTTGGTCGATTTTTCAGGTTTTCATATTGATTTGGGGTATGTTTTAAATGCATTAGTATCTTTTGGGGTGTATATTTGATAATAGACGAGTTTCCAATTGGTGCATTTTCCCGGAAAATTTTGACGTCACAATATAGATTTTTGGACGTCACAATGTTACGTGACGCAATTTACTCCGATTGACCCCAGGTCTATCGGGGCAATTCATTCATAAAACGAAATTGGAAATTCGTCTATTTCATAAGTTGAGCACAGTTTTGGGTATATTTTGTAACAGTCTGGTATTTGCATGAAACTCAAGGATAAATAACAAAATACAGAAGTTATTGTGAATTTAGATTCTGCATATGCGCATTTCGACAACTTAGGTCTCTTCAGTGCAGATAAAATCAAAACATTTCGAAATCCATTAACCGAAATATGACAAAGCTGAAAGAGAACAAATTACCAATAGGACATAAAAGGATGAAATTTAATCAAATGAAATAACTTCCAAGCCAGCCTGTATTTAACATCTACTTCAAATTTTAGAAAAACAACATATAAGTGATATACGATAGATTTTTGTGAGTCGATATTTCTTTTGGTATAGGAATGGTTTTGTAAAGATTCGGTCTACATCACTGCTTTCCTGGTATTGATACGATATTGTAAAGGCACATCCATGCCAAAGTAACCCCCGTGATACATCTTACATTCATAATGAAAATAGCACCACAATTGAAAATGTTTACAGTATTGCATTTTTCCTGTAATTTTTCCAGATTTGACTTCAGACACGGCTAAATTTGAAATTGGACGATCATAAAATGGCTTTAAAGGTGTACGAGTGTTCAGAAAATTAGTAATTAGAATGAAAACTCTTGCCTAATGTTTTGAAGAGCTTTGCTAATAGAACAAGATAAGTAAAAAAAATTGGGAATCCATTTAAGAATTTTTGATATATAATATGTCAAAATTTTGGCGGGAAACGGTTATCTCTAGAGTTTTCCTTCATTTTCCATTAGCTACTGACATGTCTTAACATATATGATAATATAATTGGACATTTATGAAATTTTGTACCTTGCTTATTCTATACATTTTAAAGTGACATATGACCACGAAAACATGTACAAAAATATTTGACTTTGTTTGAATGGACAAAAACCCGAGGATATAGAATGCTTCTGAAAACTCAAGCCCATATTCCCTTAATTTTAATTATTATCAGAATACTTACCGGCAGTCGTTTGATCTAAAACAGACAAACAGACAATATACAACAATAATAAGGGTTAATGCTACAAATAAAAAAATAAGCTTCGATGTGCTATCTTTAAAAGATCACTGAAAAAGCGAACTTACTAAATTTGGTTACTGTATATTGCCTTTTCGACAACTTAAGTCTCTTCAATACAGATAAAATGTAAATGATTGTAAGACAATAAACTCAATGATATTTAAAAACTGATAGAGAACAAAGAACCATTATTATCTAAATGACAAGACAAAATCAACCAAAGACAGAGCTTTTGCATGAAGGATATACTACTTGGTTTGCAAAAAATATATATAATAATTTGAATATTGCAATTTGTCACAAGAAATCGACTTTCGGGTTGCACCGAAGTATTGACTACTGGGCTGGTGAATACACTCGGGACTAACAGTCCACCGCAGGGGAACCGACCGGAATGCGCAATCATTATGGGTGTATTCTTGTCATTTTTATAAATATCAAATTTATAATGGACAACATTGACATCTAGAATATATTGAATAAACAATGGATATATATTAATCTATGAATTAAATGCATATATTCCAAATTCTCTACAAATATATGGTAGAATCGATCATGGGAAAACCGTTTTTATTGTTGTTCTACTTCGTGAAGTCAATATGAGGCATTCAAAAATGAGCTTTGCTCATACCTCTTATAAGTTCAAGATGGCTCATAGCACCGGCTTGAGCGGAATTGACTGCTTAGATGTTGAGCAATGCCACATCCGTGTCTTTTCTATAGGGTCTGTAAGTCTCGTCATGTGACTAACGAGACATCACGATAAACAGGCAATTCGAAAACGCTTCCCGCCAAAACATGACATCTAAGGATTATGACTTTCAAATTTTTGTTTGAAACGTCATATATCTTTGTTTAAAATGTAACTTTCGGGTACAGTTTTTGTTCCCGGAAGTTCCAAAATTGTACGAGACTTACAGACCCTATTCATGAATGCGGGATCATCAGCAAACATAAATTAAACTTGCAAAGTGCTCTTACAATCACTGTCATCCACTGCCCGACAAAAGTACTAGCTGTCTCAAGAGCTGGTGGACGATTAAAACAAGTAGTCAAACAAAGGGTACTCATCAAATTAAATCGATTTAAAAAAAACTCGGAATGGCATTATTGAAAGATGGTCAGAATAACGTTTGGAAATTACAAAAAATATTAAATGTCTCGAAATTTCAAAGAATGATAGTATATTTATATGAGATATTTTCACACTAACAAGTAAACCATATCTGAAACAATACAGAGAATATATCTCATGCAAGGACAATCTTTTTACAAACTCAACACTGGAGCTAAATTTGCGACAAAAACCCGACACATTTCTTAATATTACATGCGTGGGATGACAACTACTCGATGTTACATGGTTCCTTTCAACAGTAAAACATTGATACGTTTTGATGTTGAAATCTGCTCACACCTCATTTCAAGTTGTTCATACTTTGAGCGAGTTATACTTGATCTTTTCTTTGGCACTTTACTTACCAAAGGTTACATTACATATCAAAAGAATATTTGATTTCCCATTCTACTACCTAGTTTACTGATTTCAGTTCAGCGAATTATGCATGTTTTGTTTATTTAATGTATTAAGCATTTGTTATTATGAAAGAAACAATAGTAAAAAGTTATCCTCAAGTTTTGACCTATATTATACGATAAAGAATTGTTTGGTTATGTCTACATGCACGTTTCAAGCTGAGAAACGTAGTTTTGACTTTGTAAACAGACTTATTTATTTTATAGAGTATAATATTTTACATAATTAGAAGTACAATCTATTCCTTATGACGCTAATAAGATAGAAAACATCGTCATGTGACAAACATGTTGATTACAGGCCATGTGACTGGTGAATTTTATAGCATGTAAAATGGGTTGTTTAATTTGAATCGAACAAATCAAATAATTCCATTTAAAATTCAAACTTGGGAGATAATTTGGTAAACGATATAACTATAACCATTTTTACCTTAATTTACGACAGTTTAAGAAAACGAGTTCACTGACTTAATTTTTGGTTTTCCATTTATTGATAAGTCAAAAAAAGACCAACAAATCCGAATTCTATTTGATATACAATGTATCATTATGACAATTTTTAGGATATTGGAAAGGGAATGTGAACTTTAGAAATTGTATGAAATTTGCCGAGCGTAAGTCTGCGATTTTTTTTTCTATTTTGTTAATTAAAAATTCTATAAATATTTCATTTTCAGATACAATTCTTTATCATTATACAATGTGGGTATACTATGAATTTGTAGTTTATTACAGGACTACCAAAACAGCATATTCTTTGGCGGTGAAAAGAGAAGGGTGAACGTCACCTACGGTCCCATCAATCCATCTCTGCTTTTTAATACATGGTGAATGAAAGGATATGGAGTAAATGCACATAAGACAAAGTCTCCACAAATACATGGTAAAAAACAAGCAAAGGAACAGCGCTTTTATTGTTGTTCTTCATCATGAGGCCTTCAACAACGAGCTTTGCTCATACCTCATAGTAAGTTCAAGATGTTCACAACTTATACTGGTCAATTAATCAAATGGTTAAAAACGTTGCATGTGTACGTTAATGTACTACATGTATACCTGGTTGTAGAGACCTAATATATAGGCTAACTAGCCTCTCTGGTCCGAAGATCTATAGATCTTAATGACCATTAAAAGTTTCATTCAGCTGTAGTTATCAAGTTTATACTACATCTTTATTAAAAAATTAATATTTTGAACCGTAAGCAATTCATTTACTTGTAAAAAATATTCTTACTTACGGTTAAAAGATGCTTTAAAATGTAAATAAAAAAGCAAACTATTTAGTTGTAAAATGTTCATACTTACGGTTTAAGGAGGCTGCAAAATATGTTCAAATCACGATAATGATATGTTAGCAATATGCCTTATGTAGGAAAGTGCTTTCCATTTTAAGGTATCCAGACCATACTTGACCAAATTATCATTATGTTCCGGATAATCAGAGGCGGGGCGTAAATCTTTAAAATGAAATGGAATTGTTTTTGACTACATTTTCATTACAAATGCTATAAATGTTTCTTTTTTCACGTGCAATTTGTGAAGAATGTATTAAAAATTCAGGTATTTGGATAGTCAAACACAGAAATCATCCGTTTTATGTTACATTTAATTCAACTGAGTATAAAATTATCTAACAAAAAAAAAAGAAAAAAAAGACTTTTTTCATGATATTCATATACCCACCATATGATACAACATGTATGTAGATACTCACCAAAATATTCAGTACATTTGTTACACGTAAGAGGACATGTAGCGATGACGTACTGTTGTGATGCCGTGGCAGTGCAAATTTGATCTTTAAATTGAACACATCTTTGATCATGGTCAACACACACGGGTTGGGCAACTGTACCTGCTTGGAAATAAATAGAATTTGAGGCATTTATTACAATGTAATTAAAACTTAAGAATTATTTGTCATTAGAATACAGAATTAAGTTGGTAACTTCCATGACTTCAAATATTTTTAGAGACAAAAACAAAATTTATATTGGACTTTTCACAAATTACACTCAGATTAAACATTTGCATCACTTCATGCTTGCATTTTGGGAGTGCCTGGGAACATTTGAGTTTTCTTGATTAAACACTGTTGGCATTCGGAAACATATACTTACCTTTGCAGCTCATCTTTCAACGCATTATATTTATATTATATAGAGCTTGTGCAACACTATTGTCTATATACCTTATGTATCTTATCTGATGCAACCTTACCCTTCTTCTATCTTTTTCCCACCCACCTAATGTTCATCGTGTACTATGTTACAACTCTAGATTTCCTACGAGGAGGAATGACACGGTCGCCGCGTGGTCTAGGGCACTGAACGTAGTGCAGGCGGTGTTGCCATAGATGACAACACAGCAGGGGTTCAAATCCAGCCGTAGGCCTTGCTGGAATTTCCGACGCTAACAGGTTTAAAAAGATGATTTTCATCACTGTTGGCACTCGTAAAAATAAACTCTACCTTTGCAGCTCACCTTACCAACGCATTATATTGCTTATTGTTAATTGTCACAGAGTGTTGCACTGAGTTTTCCTAAAGTGTGTGACAATACATACTTAAATTGTTTAAAGGTTTCTAGAATGATGATGGCGCTTGTTTCTTTGTTTTTTAAGGATCGAATATTTGTAAAGAAGCAAAAAATTATATGTAAAAAAGTAAAAGTGGTTCAGTGAAAATATTTGTGCTGTTTGTTCAAAACATTAAGTTTTTGTGCTCCGAAACTAAAGCAGACTATCGTCATTATTTCATGTCATAAGAAAAACTGAAAAAATATGAAAGATTGCTGAAAGACAAATTTGAAATAAATCATTCTCATGAAAATATTTAGATATCAAATTTCCTTTTTTTTTCATTGCAGCGTTCTGGATTTATCTATCTCTAAAATCATATTTTGAGAGTAAAAACTTAATAAAAACAAAGTGAGAAGTCAATTGAAATGCACAACACAAAGAAATAAAACT
>MJUU01025956.1:234328-254502 GCA_002080025.1 Modiolus philippinarum | reverse complement strand
CATAAGTGGCCGTACAAACAACGGTACATTGCCGGCTCTTCCAATTGTTCTACTAAAGAACTGTCCATTATCCTAACTAAGATTTTGACTGCTGTGAAAGAAGGCCAGCAAAAATATTGTGACACTGTTTATTCACGTAGTAGCATCAATCATATGTGGATACTAAAAAATTTAAAGATCTTCTGAACAACTTGAAAACCAGGTCACTTTCTAAGATCCACTCGTTGAAGACATTCGATTTTTCTACATTCTATACTACTCTGCCCCATTCAAAATTGAAAAGTCGTTTAATTGATCTTATCAAGAACGCATTTACTTACAAAAAAGGACAGAGCTTTAAATATGTAGCCTTGGCATATACATCTACATATTTTACTGACAAAGTACCAAAGGGAAACACGATACTACACTGAATAACAGGTGATCATCATGCTGGAATTTCTCATTGACAACATATTTGTCCAGTTCGGGGGCAAGATATTCCAACAAACAGTCGGCATTCCAATGGGAACGAATTGTGCTCCTCTCTTAGCCGACCTGTTTTTGTTCACTTACGAAACAGAATTTTTGCAAAATTTGGTCAAACAAAATAAAATTAAAGAGGCTAGATCCTTTAATTACTCATACAGATATGTGGATGATGTCTTGTCGCTTAATAATAGTAACTTTGCCGACTATATTCCATTAATATATCCCCCAGAACTTGAAATAAAGGAGACTACAGACAATGACCATTCTGTTTCGTTTTTAGATTTACTTTTGGAGTTTGACGACAGTGGCAACCTCAGCACACGGATTTAAGACAAAAGAGACGATTTCAATTTTGATATTGTAAACTTTCCACACATCGACAGTAATCTTCCGTCTTCCCCATCGTATGGAGTATATATTTCTCAATTAATCCGTTACGCTAGAGCATGTAGTCACTATCAAGATTTTTTGAAACGACACAGATGTTTAATTCGTAAACCTTTAAATCAGGGTTCGAGAAATGCAGATTAATAGTTTTTCTGAAGAAATTTATTGGACGATATCCAGATTTGATTGATAAATATTCAATTCCTATTTCCAATTTTATTGAAGACGGTTTTGTTTAAGTTTTAACCTCTTTCTTGATGTTTCTCTCTTTTTGCCACTGTAGTGTGATTTGTGCACCGAGCGACAAAAATATTTTTACCTGTATGAGACTAGGCTTGTACATCGAACGACAAAAACATTTTACCTATTAGAGAAAAATTCTATGTTTTGACAGGATCCGAGGCACACCACTAATTCGGCCTCCCATTGACTCGTATGTTAAATTCCGGGATTTCAAAAATTCCAATAATATAGAAATGAATTTTCCTAGGTGCAGGAACTTGTTTTCCGATAACAGGTATTTGGTCGTATTTCATTCGATCAGTTCTAGCTTGTTATGCAACTTAATCATGTTTTTTCAACTGTTCTTTGCTCTCCGTCATTCACCTAGAAATATTCTATGATCTTGCTGATTATAACATGTATCAATTGGCTGGAGTCGTTACAATTGAAAAGGCACTATTTTTATAGTACTATTTTCGAGGTCTGTCAAACATTCGCGTATTGAAATAGTGTAGTGCGCCCTGACAATATTATGGCTTTGAGATTTAACACAATCTGTGCACACAGAAGCTATAGTTAATCGTCATATCAGCGGGAGGTTGATGCATCAATAAACCTGGTTTAACCCACCATTTTATCTATAAAATGCCCGTTCCAAGTCGGGAATATGACGGCTTGCCAAAAATGTTCTGTGTCGGATTGTGTTCCCCTGATTCCGTCGAATGTTATACGGATTTTCCTTACTGGTCTCTTCCTTTGATCGATTCAGACTTTTATTGTCACTTTTATTTTTTAGAATCACAGCTATTGTGTTTAGATCCCGGCTGGCCAATATGTCTTTGCAGGCTTGGTGACTTAATTTAAGTATTTCTCCATCAATTTTCGTCTTGACTTGGCATGTTGCCGTGCAGATTTTTCTTACTCGTGAGGTGTTGATGGCAAAGGCTAGTTCGAAGGCGATGGCGTTAGTGGCATTTCTTGATTGTTGTATTGAGAGGGCGTTGTAAAGGATATAGCTATCAAGTATCTGTGAATCGTCATGGTCGAAGCTTTCGCTCTACTGGAATTCGCTTTTGTTGGACAATAGCTAACTGCTAGTTTGGCAATGTATTTATTCAAAATATCAAAGGTACTTACAACTCATCCCAACAGTTGATGCAGGAGCCATAGTCGATGATACAGCCGCTGCTGTAACAACAGGTTGTGATGATGACATAGCTGGTGCATTAGTGGTGTTAGCTGGTGCACCTGTAGACATAGCTGATGCATCTGTGGTCATAGCTGGTGCTACTGTTGTCAAGCTTGACGCTGCTGTTGAATTACCTATTGCAATTGTTGCTGCTGCTGATGTTACAGCAGGTGCCATAGTTGTAGTCATTGCTATAACTTATAAAAATAACGATTATAATGAGTATTAGAGGAGGTAAATAATGATTAAATGCAAATCATATAACACAATTTCCATTACACAGAGAGAAACGAGAGAAACCAATAAAAAAAACAATACAGACAACGCGAATAAAAAAAAAACAAAAAACAAAACAAAACAAAACAAAAAAATCCCCAAAAACCAAAAAACAAACAAACAAACAAACAAAAAAAACCACAAAACAAAAACAAAAACAAAAAGCAAAAACAAAAACATAAAAAAGCATGGGTGGCATTTAACAAGTGTGAATATTACTTTCTTTTGAAGAAATTTGTTCGTTATGAATCTTAAATGCCTTAATGTTAGTTGTATCCAAATAAACAGTCCTGATTAAGTTAATCGAATACTTTTTATGTGTATATGATGATTGCAATAGTTTTACATGAAACTGAAGAATCTTTCTGGTCATGTTTAACAATAGAGAGGAAAATGGTAAGAACAGTAAAGACATTATCTGCTAATAACAACAGAAATCTGAAAGAAACTATAACATGCCTCATATGACGACTGTTGACTAATTTCAAATTAGGGAGGTGTACGTAGGTTAAGGGAACTAGCTCTGAAAATCACTTGTACGTTTGCTTAAATCATTTAAAAAATACTCTAAGCTTCTAAGTAACACAGACGACTTTAATTCTTTTTCACATGAATGCTTAAAAAGCATCGATGAAAGTGATTTTTTCAAACGGTTTTTATGGGAGTTCACACTATGAGTGACTTAGTTCCTTATGTCGTCTTTTTGTTTCCATGCATGGTAGCTGTCTCACGTTTGTTTTGTCTTTGTTTTCCTGTTGCCGTTTTTGCCATGTCTTTGGACTTCGATTTTTGTGGTCTTGTTCCTTCGGTATTATACTGTGCTGTTTTATTAGAGCATCTATTATCTATTTTTTAAGCAAAAGCATTGATCGGTCAGTATGTCATTTCTTGAGATATATGATCGCCTAAAATTTAAGCAAGAAACCAAAGGTCTCTAGATTTTTAATTCACTTTGCATAATAAGCCTTTCATCTGTATTGGTGGTAATTAAAATGTCGAGTCTTATGCATATGGAATGACACTTTGAAAAGAAAATAAGCAAGGTCAGTGTGAAAAATTGCGTTATTCATCATGGAGATTAAACTTTATGATTGACCATACTAAAAAATTAAATGTTGGTCGGCCTAAGTCAACTCTGTTCTGTATTTGATATCTTAATTGTTTAAAAGTATATTAATATTTTAATGTTTCGATCTGTTTCATCTTTGGTTTTTCTTCACATAATCAATGGCGATCTGGGATATACTCATTTTTCCATATTACATAAGCTTTAGTTTGTAATTTTCACATTTCAAAATTTTCATGGAACTGAGTGGAAAATAAGGAATTTTTCTTTCATTTACAGTAATTGTTACTTTATGTTAAAAAAACAACAAAATATGAATAAAAGTAATGAATGTGTTAATTTGTAAAAAAATTAATTCATTACTAAAAATCGTTGACATTTTATGCTGACATTTTATGTTATTATGATTTTGAAGTTAATGGTAGACTTCAAGTATTTTGTGCATCAATAATTTTTTCAATATAGATGGAGATAACATTTTAATTTTCAAATTAATTTCTATGATGCATAAGAAAATGTTTGTGTAGCATTTTTTAAAAAACATTTTACGATAATTTAGTACTGTAAGAATATATAAAATTATTTTAACGATTATAGGTCATCCCCTTAAAATAAGGCAACGATAATAGTAGACGAAAATAATCGATTATACTGAGGGATGATTTCTTTCTCTTTTCAGCCAAGATTTAATTTTTTTCACTGATATTGTTTTTATTTCTTGTTTCATTTCTGAAGACAAAGGTTACCATGACAAAATGTATAATCTTTCGTTCTCTGCATTATTAATAAATTTAAATCCTTTGAATAGTTATAAAACTTTGACATATATTTAAACTTGAAAACTGTCGCTTTTTTCGTTCTATTAGTATGCAGACTAAGATCGTTTTGATGTTAATAGTATATCTTCTTGCGATATAAAATAAACAAAAACCTTTTCATCGTAAATAAAATCCTTCATAAAAGCTTAGTGTCCGTCGACTTTCAACACCGTACAATTTGACATTTATTTTAAATGTGTATTTGCTTGGGTTGAAATACTCGGAACTTTCCAATATTTGTCCAGTCATAATTAACTGATTACTCAAATTTACTAGTTCATTTTTACGAAATCCTTTGGATATATCATCACAGATTAATGGTTTCTTATACTAGACCATATTACGAATAAAATCTTCCACGAGTGTGAGAAATTCCGTCTTTTCCCGAGTGAAACGAGGGTAAATAACAAAATACCGAAGTTCCTGTAAATTTATTTTCTGCATATGCGCATTTCGACAACTTAGTCTCATCAAAGCAGATTAAACCAAAACATTTGGAAGTCCCTTAACCGAAAAAAGTGTAAAATCTGATAGAGAACAAATAACAAAAAGGATCTAAATAGAAAAGCCAAAACTTGCTAAGGACAGAGCTATGCGTGAGGGAGATACTCCTTAGTTTTAAACAAATTTGTGTAAAATGTAGATATTGCAAGTTTCAATAAAGTCGGTTTTCGGGTCAGCACAGAAATACTGACTACTGGATTGGTGAATACCCTCGGGGACTAATAGTCCACCAGCAGAGGCATCGGCCCAGTGGTAATAAATAACAAAATACCGAAGTTACTGTAAATTTATTTTCTGCATATGCGCATTTCAACAACTTATGTCTTATCAGTGCAGATTAAACAAAAACATTTGGAAGTTCCTTAACCGAAAAAAGTGTAAAAGCTGATAGAGAACAAATAACCAAAAGGATCTAAATAGAAAAGCCAAAACATGCTAAGGACATATCTATGCGTAAGGGAGAAACTCCTTAGTTTTAAGCAATTTTTTTGTAGAATTTAGGTATATCATCTTTTAAAAGACGATATACAACGATCAAACAAAAGGAGAACAAAACTTTCAAATCCTTGTGGAGTTTTCTTCTGTGACGTCAAATCATTCAGGGGTTTATTAATGTAACAACCGTGTCGTCGCAATGTTGGACTGGACGTTTACCCGTGTAAGACAGCTTCACGTGACCTTGTCTTCCATGGGTTGTCTTACACGGAAAGCAGCCATTTACGGAAGCATTAAATTTTTCTAGTTCATCAAGAAATTAAAACATTCAAAAATCTTCAATGAGCAAAATTAGATGATTTCCGAACTCTTCCATTGTGTACTTGATTGGCTGTTCCGTCTATACGACGTCACAGAAAACTAAAGGTAAAAAACATAAACATACCTGGCCATTGTCCAAAAACACATGCTTGTGTCTTACAGTAACATGTTTCTCCGACAAGTGGGGCATGGGTGCATTCTGCTGACTGCAACAAAGTACGATAGATTGAAAATCTTCGAAATAAAAACGGCAAGGATACTTCATTTACCAAATCAGTTCAAATGAAAATGTATTAATGGTACAACTAGCCGTTCAGTTTTTCTGAAGGTCATTAGATAATACACAATTCCATCACGTACAATAAAACGCTGTCTTACAGTGTTGAACATTCACTAAATTATCAAAAGTGTCTCACAGAACTTAGTCAGCCAAACTTTATTTCTAATGCATGCCGGGAATTGCCAGATGAAGTCAAATGTAAAGTGATTTACATTTTCAAATAACTAAATACCAAACTTACTGTAAATTTAATATCTGCATATAGCCATTTCGAAAATTTATGTCTCTCCAGCGCAAATAAATCGAAACATTTGGAAGACCATTAATAAAAGGATGTTTAAATACTGGGAGAGATGATCCCAATTGAAAACCAAAATCGGAAAAGGACAGAGCTTTCCATGCGGGAGATACTCCTTAGTTTTCAATAAAATTTACAGAAATTAAAATATTGCAACTTTCCAAATAAAATCGGCTTTTTGGGTCAGCATTGAAGTACTGCCTACTTGGCAGGCGAATACCCTCCTGAATAAGAGCACCAGTAGAAGCATCAACCCAGTGGTAACAAATAAATAAATTCCGAACTCACTGTAAATTTAATTTCTGCATTTGACGATTTCGACAACTTATGTCTCCTCAGTACAGATAAAATCTAAACATTTGGAAGACCATTAACTCAAGGATGTTTAAACACTACTAGAGAGCAAGCATCCAGTATGATCTAAATGGAAAGCCAAAATTAGCTAATGACAGAGCTTTGCTTGTAAGAGATACTCCTTAGTTTTTAATAAAAATTACAAAAATTTAAATATTGCAAGTTTTAGCAAAAAAAGAAAAAAAAATCGGCTTTCGGGTCAGCACTGACTACTCGATGGTGAATACCCTCAACGACTAACAGTCCACCAGCAGTTGTATCGACCTAGTGCTAACAAATAACTAAAAACCAAACTTACTGTAAATTTAATTTCTGCATATGGCCGTTTTAACAACTGATGTCTCCTTACTGCAGGAAAAATCTCAACGTTTGGAAGATGAACATAGTCAGTTTTGGACCGGTTACCTGTTTTTTTCTTAACATTAGGTAGTAAATTTGTTATCACTTAATTTTGTTATCCATCTATCTATTCCTATCTTATATCGTATAATTTGATCCAAAACCCAGTTTTGATTTGATATGCGGTTGTCGAAATGCGCACCTGCAGAAACTTAATTAACATTAAAAACCCCTGATGTTCTTTTTTTCATGATATAAATGTTTACTAAAGGGGAAGGTTTGGGCCCAATAAAACTAATTTAACCACGCCGCAGCAGGTTTGCGCCTGTCCTAAGTCAGGAAATTCATTAAGCCTTTGTGTGTCTTGCCTGTTTTCTAGTTAGTTTACTTTATGTCTATAGGGGTCTAGAATGGTATTTATTTCGCTGAACTTGACTATTCTTTATTTAGGGGCGGACTCCGACCAGCCGTTGGGTGTTGGATTTTCTCACCGTTCATTGAAGATCTTATGGTGGCTCTGAGTTGTTATTACTCCCTTTGAGTCGTTGTCTCTTTGACACATTCCCAGTTTCCCTTCTTTTTTCTATTACTGTGCAAAATAGTATTATCCTTTTCACTTCCCACAAACGAAAGAATTAGATTGATATAGATATAGTGTTAGACTTCATACCCGGTCAATATAACTTTCTCCCTTCATAAATTTTTGCATTTCAAGTTCATTACCACGACCGTGGTTTCTTTAGGGAAATTATTAATTGCTAATCACCTTTGGACTCCGTTTTTGGCATCTGTCAAACCGTTGTACGACAAAATCTACATGTTATACACACTAAAATGGTACTTGATATAAGTCATATTAATATTTGATATTTTTATCACTGAAATATTAATGATACATTAGTTAATATATTTATCACTGGGTCGAAGTGTGACAAAAGATTTTTTCTAAGTGCCTCATTTAAGTCGATAACAAATTGACTGCAATAAGGTACACACTGACTAAAATGAGGCATTTAATAGAGTCGAATCAATACAAATTAAATGTCATTTACATAAATAAGGAAATTCTTGGGTCGCACTTCGATCCCGGTGTTTATCGCAAATAACAAAATACCGAAGTTACTGTTAATTTCTTTTCTGTATATAAGAAAAAGAAGGGAAACGGGGAATGTGTCAAAGAGACAACGACCCTAAGGGGAGCAATAACAACTCAAAGCCACCATAAGATCTTCAATGAACGGTGAGGAAACCCCACATCCAACGGTAGGTCGGAGTTGGCCCCTAAATAAAAGAGTAATCAAGTTCAGCGAAATAAGCATCTTCCTAGACTCCGATAGACATAACGTGAACTAACTAGAAAACAGACAAGACACACAAAGGCTTAATAAATTTCCTGACTTAGGACAGGCGCAAACCTGCTGCGGCGGGGTTAAACTAGTTTTATTGGGCCCAAACCTTCCCCCTATAGCCAATGTGATAAATAAAAAAACGATCGTAACAACAGTAAAATTCAGTTGGCAACAGGACTGAGTCAACTGTGAAAAATGAAACTGAAAGAACTAAATGTACGGACATAAACATGAAATCACAAGAGACTACTAGCAGTTAACTGACATGCCAGCTCCAGACCCATTACCAACTGACAAATTAAGTTATGTACCCTCAGTATACAGCTTCCATCAAGATCCCTTCCTGTGAGGAGTTTAGCATAATGATTTCATGTATATACCGGAATACATAACCCGTGCAATACTGATTTTAGAAATTTAGAATGTGTTTAGTTAAAATACAAAGACCCTATCAAAAAATCAATGTTAATGCCAAAGAAGGCCATACGTAATGACGTATGCACATTTCGACAACTTATGTCACATCAATGCAGAAAAATTTTATATACTTACATGAGCATGGTTTTCTTCTGCACAGTGTCTGGTAAACATTCCGTTATGAGAATGTCTGATTTCGCAAACCTACAATTAATCACCTTTTGATATTAAGGTATTTCACAAATAACGCAAGTTGCCGTTATATTTTGATATAAGTCCATATAAAATAATTGAACTATAAATAATTCCACCTTCAAATATAAATTTTAATAATTTCAACCAAACTGTCAAAAAATGATTTTCAAAATTTACAATTAATTTAGCATGGTGAATGAATGGATATATGAAAGCATAACATTTTTTCGTCCAGAGATCAATGTCACTTAAAAATGAATGGGTGAACTCGATTCATATTAGTACTCAAAAGGATGCCAGTCATCTGCTAAAAAGTACATCACCTAAACACATATCATGTTATAGATTACAAACCTGCTCCTAACCAGGTTTGAACACGAGTTAAAATGGCGTCATGTGAAACGTAAGTCTTCCTTTATAAATATTAAAGGGAATCCCAGTGGATTATGTTACCCGATATTATATAAACATGCAAGAAAATATACAGGTTAAATGCGAGTTTTGATTTTGAAATATATGCAGCTTCAGAATAATTAAAGCAACGTAAGAAAACGTTGTATAGTATGTATGCGGAGAATAATGAAATGATTATAAAATGAATTAAAAAGTCTATAAAAGTCAGCTGTGGAATAAAAAAAATAATAATATTGCATGGTTTATATTTTTTGTGCCCAAAAATTATTGCGAAAATCTCGGTTTAAAAATCGTGGAATATAAATAACACAATCTGTTAATCATTCTTGAAACTTCCTCTCGCGGTAGCATGAGTAGAGTTAAGGGTTTTATAATGCCAGTAATAAGAATAGACATCGAGTTTTCATATTTGTCGTCGAAATCTATCACTGCTAATTCGTCCTTCCTCGATACTTGGTAATAGATCGAGTTATCTTTCAAAGTCTTATAGTTTGATTCAGGAGCCATCGACGAATGCGTACATCCGATCAAAAGATTCAGCTTGAGTTACCCAAGTTTGACGAATCGTAGTAGGTCATATCAATTGCACAATACCATTTAGATTAAAGGAATACATAGGTTACGAAATACAATAATACAAACTGATAATTAAAATCTTTAAATTTTTCTTTGAACCACGACATCGACGTAACAATATTGATTCCGTATCAAGATGCAAGATTGTACAGCCGATTTTACTAAGATTATTACCTGTCCCCGATGACACATGTGCAAATCTTTTTCTTCACAAGCCAGTCCAGTTATATGAAAGCCTGTTACAGATTTAAAAAAGCCTCATTATCTAATTATCAAATTTGCAGAAACTTTGATATATCCATATGTACAATAATACAATGTCTGCTACAGATTAAAAAACCGAGACTCTGATACCGTATAAGTGGTAATTTTCACGAGGGCTTAATTTTCGCTTTATACGCGATTATTCTGAAAATTGCATAACCGTATACAGTAAATTATGAAGAATCGCGAATATTTCGGTCCTGCGAAAATAAATTCGATCAATATAGAAAGAAATTTAAAAATTTGACTTCGGCGGAAAAAAAAGTAAGAAAAAAAAAGAAAAACCACTATTTCCATTTGTAAGATGGTTCAAAGCTGACATGATTACAAATAACACTGGGGCATTGAATAAATGCTGAAACACCTTATACACAGTTATCTGAGCTCAAAAGTCATTTTTCTCTTTAATTCCAAAATTCTAAATACTTGTTTTATTTTCACCGTTTGCGTTATTTTATCCAAACTTGACGTAAAATGAAGAGTTTATGACACGACTCCGACGAGTTTGAGATTTAAGAGGCAAATAACACATACAAGAAATAAGTATAATATAAGGTTAGTTGTTTATTTTGACATGATTTGATTTTGTAATTGAAGCGTCTCGGTGATAAAAAAAAACTTTCCAAAATACAGGCCTTCTGGCTACATCTTGCGGCGATATTACCGCAATATTGCGGCAACATTCTGGTGAAATGTTGGGTTAATATTGTGGCTGTATCTCAAATCGTATGTAAATTAGTTTTGCGGCGATATCACCAGAAACAATGTGGCGGCTATATTGCAGCAATATTGCGGTAATATTACCGCAACATTATATTAAAGGGAAAACAACATCGTTGCGGCAATATTACCTCAACAACCTTCCTTATTTATCAGTTTTGCGGTAATATTGCCACAACATGTGCAATTTGTACAATTAATACACACCATGATTATTTCAACATCAATATGTATATATTCTACAACATGAAAGATAAATTTTCATCTACTCATATTCAGATGTCACAGAAAAAAAAGCAAGAATGTAACATAATTTAAATATCAAATAGGTTCTATGTGAAATCTGATGATATGAAAATCATGCAAAAAATAATTAACTCACTCTTATGTGTGGTTTGTTTTCATTGATTTATTCACCTTTTTACCTTTTTGGGCCATTTAGGGCTTGTTACATGTTGTGAGGTTCCTCACTGTATGTTGAAGATCGTCCGGTGATCCCTAGATGCTTTGTTTTTGGTCGTTTTAACCTGGAGATGGGATGTTGTCTCCTTGACATTTACCCAATTTCCATTCTTTTTCATATTTATGATAACATACAGCAGGGCTTGAATACCAAAGATGCTCACATATTGTAGTATCAGTAAAAGTTCAATGAAAAAATGCCTGATAAGTTGAGTAATAAATGAATTTTCATTATCATATTACACGGGGATGTATAAATATGAATAAAAATATAATATCATTTACTTTATATAATGTGCAATGTTTAAATCAATCCACGATTCCACTTAATATTCCACAATTTTCTATAAACAAACAAAATGTACAATTTTTTTCCTTTGTTTGAAATAAATTATTAGGAGCCAAAATCTCTTTTGTTACGTCACATCTGATTGGTACTTTTCAAATGAAAGATAATATTTCATTACCTGTGACCTTTTGTTGCCACAAACCTTAGTTCTGGCAACAATCTGTCTGCATTCCACAAGTTTTGGTAACATTTGTGGCAATATTGCCAGAAAACTTCCTTCTGGTGATAAAAAACTGTTGCCAGAATGTCACCAGAACAATTTCTGGTAACATTCTGGCAATATTGCCAGAGCACCTACTTCTGGTGATAAAAATTTTGTAGCCAGAATGTCACCAGAAATTGTCGCCGCTAGCGGTAACATTTCAAAAAGTGTATAACAACAGTTCTGGAGACAAAAAGATGTTGTCGCGATATAGCCGAAATATTACGGTAATATTGCCGCAACAATTTTGGTTTGGTAAGGGAATGTTGAATTAATTACTACATATCATTTCATTTTTTATTAATGACCTCTGTCAAATATATATGTTTACATCATTATTCAATATGATTTCCTCTAGAAAAACGAAAACCTATATATGTTTGAAATATATACTTAGTGTCAGTTACCCTTTTATGAGAAAGAATCTGAAAGCGTCCGTTTTATTGTTCAGATTTTGTTTGTTTCGTCTTGTCATGTTGTCACCAATTACATTATACCTGAATTGCCGTGTTTTTTTTAATTTGTCTGCAGATTTGTTTCGTTGTTCATTTGCCGATGTATTCGAACCGAAAATAATTTGAAATAATTATATTAACAAAATTCACGTCTGATTATGTACGGAAATTTCATAAATATATCAAAACGCCCGAAAAATGAAGAGGTGTAGTGTAATTAATTTACTTCTTTGCTACAGCAAAAAAATCATTCAAATAATGTCATATGCATGCAATCTCGGATCAAATTTCCCCTGCCTTACAGGAATGTCCTTACTGAAATCAAGTCATTGTTTTACTGAAATCTAGTCGGAGTGCAAAAAGAAAGTTAAATGCGTTAAGTTTGCCAAGCTAAAAATACAACCATTAAGGACGACAAAGGTCGTATTAATCCTTGATGGTTACCCTCTTTTAATTATTAAACAAAAAAACTTTAACTGATTGTATGAAATCGGCTTGAACTTTTTTTTTGAATTGCATATTCGTTTCGAAGTGTTTGATAACGTTAAGACCCCCTTCAGTCAGTGATGTTCTGTAGCAGATCATTGACATTGTCAGTTTCATTAATTTTCGCAATTTCCCATACATTAATTTAAAGTAAAAATGTTTTAATTGTCACTTTGTTTGCAAATCTGATAGCTATTGAGTAATTAATGATTTGCATTTCCAGATACTAAATAATACCTTAACTTGTACATTTTTGTCGCTTGTAAGAGCAAAATGAAACATTGCGTAGTAAACCTTTTGGTGTAATCTGCTTAGTTTTGATATCCTTAATTAATTGCTAAGTGGGAAAAGTATGTTTTTGTGTTTTATGCTTTCAGAAATCCAAATTGGACTGTTTATTTTTGAAAATAGTCCATATAAAAATCTGGATTACGGTAATGTTCAGCGTAAGTGTAGGATACTAATCAATTTCTGCACTCATGCGACATAACTTGCAAATGACCACATGCAGAAATTAAATTTACAGTAAGTTTGGTATTTAGCTATTTCCATAATTGTTCATGATAATGAGAAATCAAAATAATACAATATTCTTTACTCTAATATGCAATAGACGTTTCTGATATTATTTTTACAAAATAAAAACAAAAATATGTGTAAAGAGACCTTCTACAAATCAAATGAAAAACTGCTTAAAAAATTGCACAGAGTATGTGTTCAAACGAATGTAAGACAGACAAATAAATAAAAATACCATTAAGGATTCCAATTATGGCTTGATCCACACACTGTCTTGTAGAACAATGACACCCATTGCTTTGACTAAGCAGATTAGGAAGACAATTTGTAGAGGCGTGTTTCTGAAATAAAATAAGTCATGTTACATTTGTATTATAAAACTTCAATTTTTCTTCAAATGGAACACGTTATCTTTTCAATACGGGACTTTCGAGATAGGAACTCGCGTGTAATTGAAATGCCAGTAAGAAGGATAATTGGATACCAGACCTATTGAATAAAAATATATACCACCTAAATTTTTTATGAAATTGAAGTGTACTTATCATTTATTCTCCATGACAATTATATAACTAAATTTTAGTTGACGAAAAACAATTAACCTGAAGGGCTTCAAATAGATTAAATATAAATCTCCCTTAGCTTTGGGACTAATATATAAAATGTTTTAATTTGATTTGCACTGAAAAGACATAAGTTGTCGAAATGGCCATATGCAGACCCAAATTCACTGTAAATTTCGATATTTGTGATCTTTTCAATTCATTGTCTACTGGTAAACATGATCATTTGTGTTGGTGTGCATGTCACTTATTTTTATTTCGGCAATGCACTAATTACACTAATATATAGATTTATCGGTGATCTGCATTGCCTGATATTTTCAGTATCACTGAACATTCATTGATATTAAAAAATAACGGGTCACTATGAAGACATTGCGTGCGCGTTGCTATGCGCATTTTTCATACTGGTCATACGAATGCATATTAATTATTGTTACAACGAATGTATTATCCACGCTAAACAGAACTTTCAGCTGATTTCATTTTTTATGGAGTCCTATTGATCACTTTGTAAGTTACCGATAAAAGAAAAATATTATATTTTGTTTTTGACACTGAATTTATTACGGGCTTGCTTGATTCAGGTCGTGAACAAGGCCGTATAAGAAAAATGACCTATATTCCATATTTCATTACGCCGTTTGATTGAGATCCACGGTAATCAAATATATAAGCAAAACGCAGAACAAGCCAAGACAAAAAAAAAAATACAGAAGGATATCCACATGTTAACATGAAGGCAATACAAATGGAAACATTACAATTTATAAAAGACAAAACAACGACAAACATAAACGGGAATGCCATGAATAACAACATGACTACCAAATACCAAAATTCAAAAGTTGCTGTAACAGTAAAAACGCTTTGTAAATTGATATATTGTACCGATCTGACTCATGAGGATGAGCGTAAATTTTATGTTGCGAAACTTAAAACAGTGGTTGAACATGACTTTAATTAACAAGTTTTTGGAGTAACAATGTCGAATTGCTAAGATAAATTGATTGATTGGGTAGAGTTTTTCGTCCAGTGAGTAACATTTCATCCATAAAAATTCAATGTAAATAACAAAATAGCGAAGTTACTGTAAATCTAAATTCCGCACATGCGCATTTCGACAACTTATGTCTTTTCAGTGCAAATCAAATCCTAAGAAAACATTTGGAAATCTATATAACAAAAGATGTTAAAAACTGATAGAGAAGGAATTACCAATAGAATCTTAATAGGAAAGCCAAAATTCAGCTAAAACAGAGCTATGCAAGAGGGAGACACTCCTCAATCTTAAACAAAATTTTCTTCAATTTAGATATTGCAAGCCAAAAAACGAAAGTAATAAAGTGGAAGAGACAACCGGGACAACGTGTTTTGATTGCAACTGGAAAATGGGAGAAATTGGTAGGGGCAGAAAATTTAGCCTTCTATACGACTCACACTTAGTCGGTTCTTAAACATGAAATATAGAAGGGGTCTTTACACTGCAAGAGGCGTGGCGTTTTCTCAAACATTTTGGCTACAATGGTTCGCGGTCAGGCTTTCCGTATTCCAACCCCGCGTAGACAGTGAATTCCCCTATCCATCACATGGGGACGCTCCCGGCAGCACTACAGCCGGAAACCATGAAAACCGATTCAGGTGCCGGGGATTCCTACAAAAACATTTTACAACTAGTTTTGTTGAAACTTCCAACTTACGTGTACGTGCATGAAAATTCCTTCACCTATTTTATGGAATCTATCAATTAGATAAAAACGGTGTCCGTGAAATATTGAATTTTGTTTTCATTTTACATTGAGGTTTTATGTCCCGGCTGTATTAGAAAGAAATATTTCTGTTGCATAAAAATATACTTTATGCCAAAGACATCGAATGGAGGGGAAAGTACAGGTTTCATGAAAACGGGAAAATGAACTGGCACAGGCACATGTTACTTTCTTGCACTGAACAGGACTTGAAATTTTACGGCGAAAAATGCTACTTTACTGCCTAAAATATTCCGGTTTGTGTTTTGATTTTGTGTGCAGATATGCAAGATAAAATGCATACACATAACTAAATTATATAAATGTTAAAAGTGACTTTTGCCTAAAAATTAATTAGTTTCCATTTTACCTATGAATTAATCCTTCTGTGCTATGCATTATGTACTTTTGTATGACACGGGGTAAATTATCTAAAATATCTAAATAATATACCGCTTTGATTAAAGAGAGTTTCTTTTTATTTAGAGTACTTTGAACATCTCAAATCTTTAGCTGTGCTCAAGGCAAATGTTCATATTTAGAAAAATTTAAAAAAAAATAAATTCTACTAGACAAAACATTAGCTGCGAGTTAAAAAAGTTAATTCTATTAATAAGGAACAACTTTACCTTGAAGTTTCAAGAAATAAATTCTTCTAACAAGAAACAACTTTACCTTGAAGTTAAAAAATGAATTCTACTAATAAATATTTTACCTTGAAGTTTAAGGAATTATAAGAAACAACTTTACCTTGAAATTTAAAAGAATAAATAATTATAATAAAAAAAACAACGTCACCTTGAAGTTTAAAAAAATAAATTCAACTAATATGAAACATAATTATCTTAAGTTTTATTCAACCCCAAACATAGTTAAGGGAGGACTAAGACCCTTTTCAAAAACGTCAAAACACCAGTTTTCCATATGCTGAACAGTATTCTCTCGCTATAATACAAGACAACTACATTTTGAATGATTTCTGTTCTTTGAATAACAAAAATACCGAAGTTACCGTAAATTTAGTTTCTGCATATGCGCAACTTATGTCTCCTCAGTGCAGATAAAATCAAAACATTTGGAAATCCGTAAACCGAAATGTGATAAAGCTGAGCGAGAACAAACCGCCAATAGGACCTAAAAGGGAAAGCCAAAATTAACTAAGGACAGAGCTATGCATGAGGGAGAAACTCCTTAGGTTTTAACAAAATTTTCTTAAATTTAGATATTGCATGTTTTCAAATAAAATCGGTTTTCGGGCCAGCACCGAAATACTGGCAACTCGGGTATCGAAACTTTTTTGGAATCCTTACATTATATTACATGCATAGCAATATTTTTAAGGAATTCAAAAACACATTCAAATATAAACAAATTTTCAAAGAATTACTGACAAGTTATGGACCTTGTTTTCGATGTATTTCTTGTTTTAATGATTTCTTCAACCTTTGTTCATTTCATCCCTTCAAAATTATTTGACCGTCAGATACTGTGAAAGCACTATTGTTCGTGGGGTACCAATTTTCGTTGATTTCGTGGTTGACTTGAACCATGAAATTTAATACCCAACGAATACAAGTTAACTTGTACTGTGAAAAGTCTCAAACAACAAATTTAAGAACCCATGAACTAATGACTTGTCTGCAATCCACGAAAATTGGCATCCACGAATAAAAGTATTTTCACAGTATTACGTGTCTTTGTCCCAAATGAAAATGGACATTTTCAGCTAGATTTCATGTCTTCACGGATTTGAAATAACATGTTTTGGCTCAACCATGAACTGACTCACTGATAGTATGACGGGTGCCACTAGTGGAGCAGAACATGCTTACCCTCCAGGAGCACCTGATGGCACTCACGCTTTTCATGGGAGTTCACACTATGTCTGCCTTAGTTCTTAATGTCGTCTTTTTATTTCCGTGAATTGTGACTGTCTCACGTCCCTGTTTTGTCTTCGTTTTTTTTCTGTTGCCGTTTTTGTCATGTCTTTGGACTTTGATTTTTGTGATCAATACTTCCCTTGTATCTTCGGTATTCTACTGCCGTTGTTTTAAAATGTCTGAAAACGTTTCTTTCTACTTTATCTTATATTTGCAAGTGGAATTATTGGTTTTCTTCAATATATAAACAAATGACTTAACACATTAACTATATAAACTGATTCTCAAACTATACCGTAAGTGTCTTCTAAGACACTTTCCTTTGCCACCGTTCTCTTTACATACTGATCCTCAATATTTCCCGGAAAAATAAAAAAAGGATTTATTGGAGTTTAGCTTTATGTTAAAAAAAATCTTTCTTTTATTCATTCAAAATATGTACCGATGTCATATACTTCTGCATTGTTAGAAAATGTTCGGTCCCGTACGGGACAGAATGATAATATAGCCTGTATATATTTACATACATGGCAAAAAAAGAATAAAATGCAATCCCTTGAAGGGTTTAATTTTTGTAGATATGCCTTCATTATATTTTTAAACAGAAAGGGCTTATTGTTTGAAATAACCCCACCAATTTTGAAAAATGAGCCCACGTGTTTATTGTTTATGTTAAAAATACATAATTTGTTGGTGATGTCAAGTATCAGTGTCAAATATAAATCAGTTTCCATGATTAATCAAAATGGCAAGTGACATCAATCTTTTAATCTTAATTTGAAGAATTCTTGAAAACTATCTGGTGTCATTTTCCAGATATGTGGAAACAAATTAATTCGTTTTGAGAGTTTCAAAACAATTTAGAATTACAGTTCATATTGCTTTGATAATACAGATGTAGGTACAGTTCAATGAAAAAATAATAAATGTGGTCGCACATCAGTGAAATGAATTTTTCCGGTTGATTGATTGATATGGGGTTTAACGTCACTTTCAGCAGCATTTCAGCCATCTCATGACGGTCAGTTTTAGTGGCGAAGGAAGCCGGAGTGCCCGAAGAGAACCACCAACCTTAGGCAGGTAACTGACATACCTTATCACTAACGATTGTAAGTCGACTGCATCCATTTTTGTAATGTACAAAGTGGGGCGCGAACTCACAACACAGTTGTGATACACTACAGTGGTTGTAAAAGTAGTAGAACTTTTCTGGTTGATGTTCTAGTGTAGTTTAACAGGTTTGTAGAAAATGTACCAAGGTTTTTTGTTTTGTACTGATTAGTCATGCATATTCCGGAAATAAATAAAATCAAATTTCATTGAATAAACTACAGGCGAAGGAGCTGATTTTTGTATAAATTAAGACATGTTTGAGTATTTTCAGTTAAGAGATGTGCGAAATTCACATCTATTTATTGTACAATCATATTAAGTATTGTGTGTATTAGAGGACCAAAATCCTATTATTCAAAGCCTTTCCCTTTTAGAAATATTTTAATGCAGTATATACTACAAAAGGAATATAACTCGCTTATATTTATATAGAAACTATAAGAAGTAAAATGCTGTTCAGTAATTTTATTATTGCTATTATAACCATAACGAAACACACTTTAGAATAATTCTTTTTTGCTTAAGTTCAAAACTTCTGAAGATAAAATTTTACATGTGCCCCCTATATACTTTGATTTTTTATGAAATTGAACTTAATAAATGATGTGAAAGTAATACTGTTAATGGGGTAACGATTTTTGTGGTGTTTGTCAGTTGCCGAACCAAGAATTTCAAAATCAAAATAATGGATGTTTGGTTTGATTAACGAGTTGCTAGTTTATCCGACCCAAAACGGCTTTATAATTGCTTCAATCTTAATGTATTTGTGCCATAGGGACGAAATAGACCATACCTTTGATTAAATAATGTTCAAATTAACTTATTTGTATTTTGTAACAAATCAACCCTTTCTTGCCATCATTAAATTTAATTAGGTTAATTAATTTCAATAAACAAGATTTATTGCACTTCTAATAATGACGATATTTGCAATGAAATGAAATTGCAAAGATATAAGACGACATTGTTTCCATATATTTATGTGTATTTTTCATCTTTGATGTCACCAAATCATTCGAGATTCGAAGTCTCGTGATTAAATAATAATCTCTTTCTGAGATTTAAATCTCTCGTCACTCGCTATGGAGGTAGAAGTTTAAGAAATTAAAATCTTTTATATTTCGATTGGAAATTGGGGTTTCTGGCGAGAAACTTAGTATCACCAACAAGAAATCAAAAATCCCGTCGAGATTCCTTAATTTAAAGATGAATTTTAAGCAGGAAACCCTGTGTTATCGACCGCGAAACTCCGCATCTCGACGAGATACTATGTTTCTCGTATTTTTTTACTTTCGTGTGCCAACATGCCATACATCACTTTGAATTGTAAATAAACAATGAAGTATACCACATAACAACACGGCATTTGAATTGAAAAAGGACTTAAAATTACTTGCTAATCACGTCACAAGGAAATTTAGACATCGTCTCAAGTTCTCAAGATTTAAATTATTTCCACAGGTTTTGTCCTTACAAAGCGATTGAAAAAGAAACACTTTAAG
>MJUU01025956.1:188584-209911 GCA_002080025.1 Modiolus philippinarum | reverse complement strand
GTCTTATACCTTTATTTTTATTTCTCGGTTATGCTTCAAATAGTATTTCTTTCAAATTCATCAATCTAAATGTTATTCTCTTGCCCCTACCCAATTATCCATTTTCAACTCGTTGCCCTGGTGGTCTTTTCCCCATTACATTTTTAAATTGTAAATATTTAATCGTATCTATAACACTTGACTTTGATTACTCAAGTACGTTTTGGAGACAATACATATATGTCGCAGATAATCGCTACAAGATCTTAAGTCCATCATTCCAACGTAAATATCCTGTCACTACCCATGTCCATGGACTTTTCACTGGCAGTGTGACGGGTGCCACGCGTGGAGCAGATTATGCTTACCCTTCTGCAGCACTTGATGATACCTCAGTTTTTATAGGGGTTCACGCTGCTAATGCTTTAGTTTTGTGGTGTTTTTGTTTGTTTGTTGTGTCTTTGTCATACTGTCTCAATTCGTGTTGCTGTGAATTGCCGTGATTTTGGAATTTTCCCTTTCCTCATTCTTGCTTCGGTATTCGTTCAAATGCTGATGTATCGTAAGGTCATTCCAATGTGAATATCCTGTCCCTACCCATTTCCATTTTCAAATAGCTGACCCGGCTGTCTCATCTACATTAAACCCTTATTTCGTATTATGCTTCAAATTCATCAATCTACATGTAAATCTCCCGTCCCTACCCTTACCTCCATTTTCAACTGGTTGCCTTGGTGAATTCCAAATCAGCAGATTTTATATAGTTCTTAGTATACACCAAAGATTTAATTTTCTTCTTCAATATTGAAAATATCCGCTTTGCCAGTCATCGTTCTTGTAATTGCACTAATTTTGATCAAAAAAACAAAAAAAAAAACAAAAAAAAAAAACTGATCTACTAGTATCTCTGAGTCATTGCCAGATAAACATTCATCAAATGATAAAATAAAATTTTTTCCCTACCTACCGACCCATCACTCTTAAAGTACAGTCGGGGAACGGCAAACAAACATAATTTTAAGGTCGGCTCTATTTTTAGTCCGATTTTGATGCAGTTTTTTTTCAATGGATTCCTTGTGAAATATTAACATGGTGCTCAGCTATTAGATTTTGATAACTTGTTTCCTTTCCCAGCTATGAGGGGCTGAACGGGGGGCCAAAATTGCAAATTTGCAGATTATGTAGAATTTTTATTTTTCATCGGATTTCGATGGGATTTTTTTCTTTGGATTCCTCTTGATCTAAGCTTTCAGTAATATTCAACAGATTTGGTGTAGTTCTTACCGTTTCCGAGCTACAAGGGGTCAAAGGGGCCAAAATTGCAATTTTTCTAAATATGTCAAATCTTTATTTTTCATCGGATTTTGATGGGATTTTTTTCTTTGGATTCCTCTTGATCTAAGCTTTCAGTAATATGTCAACGGATTTTGTGTAGGTCTTACCATTTCCGAGCTACAAGGGGTCAAAGGGGCCAAAAATGCATTTTTTCTAAATATGTCAAATCTTTATTTTGCATCAGATTTTGATGGGATTTTTTTCTTTGGATTCCTCTTGATCTAAGCTTTCAGTAGTATGTCAAGGAATTTTGTGTAGGTCTTACTGTTTCTGAGCTACAAGGGGTCAAAAATGCAATTTTTCTAAATATGTAAAATCTTTATTTTTCATCCGATTTCGATGGGATTTTTTTTCTTTGGATTCCTCTTGATATAAGCTTTCAGTAATATGTCAACAGATTTTGTGTAGCTTTTACCGTTTCGGAGCTACAAATGTACAAGGGGTCAAAGGGGACAAAATTGAAATTTTTCTAAATATGTCATATCTTTATTTTTCAAAGATTTCGATGGATTTTTTTTCTTTGAATTTCTATGGATGTTAAGTTTTAGTTGATAGTACATATTTTGCATAGCTTTTACGGTTTTTTTATCAGTAAGTAATCAAAAGGGTTTATTTTTTCCCTACTTTGTTTCTAGCTAATACCTGTGTCTAGCTTCTTTTTGTGTCCATCTAATTATTGTGTCAAGCTCTTTACTGTGTCCACATTCACTTTAAACTACTTTTGTTGAAATTTTAGTGGTCGACATGCTGCGGTTGTATCATGCTGAGTTCGGCATATCCCTTTATTTGACAATGGTGGCCAGTTGGGGACCTTCAATAAAAGTCTACTTTGAGGCCTGCCAGCACACATAATGTGATACCATTCTAGACAGCCATCGCATACAGTACACACAGAGTGTTTCAGTTACAAAACACCCTGGTCTGACATGAGTGAAAACACTGACCATGCTGACAATTGTTCGTGAAATGTGGGGTGTTTACACTGACATTTATGACTTGCCAATATATTTCTATGTAATTAACAACAGGAAGTCTGCTGGCGTTTTCACAAACATTTGCTGGTGTTTACACTGTGAAATATGTCAGACCTCAGTGTTTTGTAACTGAAACACTCTGTGTGTACTGTACTATTTTGTGCCCTGGTAAAACCTCCTTTTATTTTCAAATTCGTCAAAGGATCGAATTTTCCCCAATAAAAAATCCATTGCCCTCTCTGACATGTAGGACGCAATGTTTTTATATAATAGGATTGAGATCTTTTCAAATCAGGACCGGTTGCGATTTATATACTAGTATAAAGACAAAACTCATATAGTTTACTTTTTTTCATTCAGTCTTCTATGTATGTACATTTCTTAATTTGAAACAATATTTCTATTCACCCACTTTACATATATAAGTGTCATGGTAACATAATATGAATAAATATCAGGTAACAATAACTCAAGGTAACAATAAGGATAGAAAGTATTGTTACTTCATTTACAATAGTAATCCCTTTTGGGATTCAAAGCCAGAGATGTTTTTTTATATTGCCTGCCTCCGAATCCCTTATCAACCATGTATAATTCTATTCGGGAAATTTTTATCAAGATCCCCCACCTCGTTCCAGATAAAATAACCCTTGAAGTTGGAAATGTACAATATCAATGATTGTGGAATCAAAGGAGGACATATTTTCCTTCAAGAATCCGTAAAAATATTGAATTGGACATGCCTCTATGGAAGTTACAGCTCCTTCTTTCCGATTATCGCTTCGAGATGCCTTCGTTTACACCATTTTGTTGTTCAGAAGTTCGGTCATTTGATCAACAGAACGTGCTATAGACTTTTTCGTGGTAAATTTTTGGCTCTTTGTACATTGCAGAGAAGAGAAAAATTTACCACGAAAAAGACTATTGCACATGCTTTCTAAAAATATCAATCACGTGACTGAACTTCTGAACAACAAAATGGCGTAAACGAAGGCATCTCGAAGCGAAAATCGGAAAGAAGGAGCTGTAACTTCCATACCAGGCAAGTCCAATTCAATATTTTTATGGGTTCTTGAAGGAAAATATATCCTCCTTTGATTCCACAATCGCTGAAATTGTACGTTTCCAACTCCAAACGTTATTTTACCCGGAACGAGGTGGGGGTACTTGATAAAAATTTCCCGAATAGAATTATACATGGTTGATAAGGGATTCGGAGGCAGGCAATATCAAAAAAACATCTCTGGCTTCGAATCCCAAAAGGGATTATTACAATAGAAACCTATCCGGTGATGGTTCCATAATTAGTCTCTGTTCCAGTGTCAGGTAATAACAATTATTTTTATTAGGATTACTTTTCCAGGTAATTCTAGCCAGTGCCCATATTTATAAATGTTGTAGCAATGAAATCGAGGTACATACCAAATCACACAATCCAATTATTTTCATATCACGAAAAACTTAATACATACAGATGATTGATTGATTGATTGATGTTTTACGCCAACTTCAGCAATATTTCAGCTATATTGTGGCGAGAACTGTTGGGTTTATTGAACAATTTTAATAAATACATAAAATATTAATATAAAACCATATAGCTTTATACAAGTAAAACAAATGTGTAAAATGTTATAAAACATAATAGTAATTTTTGGTTTAACAATAACAATATTAGAAATTAGAAACTTGTTTAAAATTGATGCATTTAAATCTTACTAAATAAATTGATTGCTTTTAAAAATTGAACGATTTTGTCGCCAGCGACGTTTGTAAATAGGTCTTTAAGACAATGAGCAGAATAAAAATCACGCCTGATATCGGCAACATCTACACATTCAATTAAAACATGTTGAATTGTATAAGGACAATTGCATGGAATACATTCAGGTCGATCATCACTGTTGAGGATAAAACTATGTGTTGTTCTAGCTATAGTATGTCCAATACGACATCGGGTCATCACTACCTGTTCCCTACGGTTTTTACCACAGGAACCGACTTGTTTACCGACGTCTGACTGTATTCCATGCAGTTTATTATTTATTTGCAGATCCCATTTGGCCTGCCATAACTTTAAAATGTATTTAACGATTAAAGGCTTCATGTCAGTGTACGGTACTGGACAATCCGCCATCTCATCATCTAGTGCATCCTTGGCTTCCTGGTCAGCAACATGCAGCAGTTCTTTGGATGAATGAAGTTTTGCCACGTGTAGATTTTCAGGGCTTTCGAGTTGATTTTATGAAACAAGTGCCTGTGAACCTGGGCCTGTGCTGTGGATCTATGGCAGCTCAAAGTCGGGACGAATATCCGCCCCATATCAAACAAATAAATCCCTCATGAGAGATTAGAGTAAGAAACAATCTATTATCTGGTTATATCTTCAATATATTACCTCAAAACCTAAAACAACAGAGAAATTTAGGGGTGCAAAATGACAGGAAATTAATCCATATGAGTACTATAAAAACCAATGACGGAAAGGAAGTCTCAATTCGGAGATCTCGCGCAGATTTTTATTTCTCACTTTTGAGACAGAACAGTTCCTATTTTTAGCGGTGTCATTGTAAATATAACTTAATTAAAATTCTGATTAAGGTGTCTGCAGGGTATAAATTTCCTATTATAGCAATATACAGCAGCAAGTTATTTATATTATATTCTCTCTGTTCCCTCACACTTCTGGTTTCCATGCTCTTTGCTGTTTTATGAGATGGGGCAGGAGGGGGTCTGATCCCGGAATCCCGACTTTATTTTTTCTAAATCCCGAAATCCCGAACTACAAAGAAACTTAAAGAATGGTGAAATCCCGATTCCCGGTGAATAAATTTCCCGAAATCCCGGGCTTAAATCATAAAAATCCCGAAATCCCGAGCTTAAAAACATCCAATCCCGACATCCGAAAAAGGTCCTGCCCCCCTTCACCAAATAGTAATATTTACTGCTCTGTTGTTGTCGACCACACTAGTATCCTCTCAAAAGAGACACACACAACTGATAATATGTAATTTAAGTTACTTGTGTGTTTCTTTTTATATATTATCATTATTGTTGTTAAACATGTATGTGCTCTGTTTTAATCATTGTAATATATATGCCCCCCTGTGAGCCCTTGATTTGGCACTGGAATAAAATTCTGTATTCTGTATTCTGTATAGAATTTTTTTTGAAATTTCTTGTGTTGAAACCAAGTATAAGTCCTTGGTTGAAACATTAGTTTTTTTAAAATATAAAATAAAAATTTGGGTCACCGTTCATATAAGCCATTTCAGAAACTGAAATTGAAAATTGGAAGATTTTACAAATAAATGATAGGGAAAGAGAGTAAATCAGGGAATTGCTTAAAAAATTCATTACAGATTTTGTCGTCAAATTTTGTATGTTTTGAAATCATTTCAGGGATATAACAAATAAGAATTAGGGTCACCGTTGAAATAAGAAAAATAAATTGTGAAACATTACTTTATTTAGTGATATCTAAATGAAATTCTTTCATCATATTATCTCCCTTGTGTAATTTCTGTGTTTAGTTAATTCCAATTTACAGCTTTTCCTATTTAGTGCATCTTTTATTACTGAAAATAAGGTACAAAGCATTTTATTTACTTTGATTAATAATCATTTTGTTGATTTTCTAATTGTATAAAATCAAAATAAATAAAAATCGGGCCAAAATGGCAGAATACTACTACTGAGACACCTTAAGAGCATTTATCTGTTGAACCATTGGTAAACTCACTACAACATTACAGCTACATATTGTATACTTTCATACACAATGTAGGGTTTTGTAAAAAAAATTACAAAGGAGCTTCCAGTTATTGATATAGAAGCTAAGGTTCATTGAACTTGGTCAAGAAGGCCAGGTAGGGACACATTTATGAATCGATTCTGTCTACGTATACCAAAGAAGATCTTTTTAACTTCCTATTATTCCTTGAAATTATTCCAAGGCCAAATGTCATGGTGTCAAGGTGAAAAAATAAAGCTGATTTAACGAAACAATGAAAGAAATAAAATTTTCAAATGACCTTGACTTGGATGCATTGATGACCTTCAGGTCATTTCGAGATCATACTCTGTTTTACTGATCCTTCTACTGATAAAGAGGGGGGGGGCAGGACCTTTTTCGGGATGTCGGTATTTGGATGTTTTTAAGCACGGGATTTCGGGATTTTTATGATTTAAGCCCGGGATTTCGGGAAATTTATTCACCGGGAATCGGGATTTCATCAGTCTTTAAGTTTCTTTGTAGTTCGGGATTTCGGGATTTAGAAAAAAATAAAGTCGAGTTTCCGGGATCAGACCCCCTTCTGCCCCCCCCTCGATAAATGATGCACATCGTTTTTTCTCGGTAATGACAAGTAGCAAATTTTGGGTTGTACGATTTTTTTTAACAAAAACATCGTTTTTTTGGCAAGTTGCTATGGTAACAAATTTTAAACATTGATTATCCAGTTCAAGGCCGATCAATTCACAGTATATTTACCCACTGATATTTTTATACACATTGAGCAATGAGGCATTTGTATATGTCAAAATACTCATGATATGTATGCCTTATGCTGTTTTTGGTCTTTTTTTGTAATAATTCCGACTAAAAATTGATCAAAGGTGTCAAACAATGCATGAATAAATTCTAAATAAATTCTAAAACCTAAGGATTAACTCCCCCCATCGTAGTTTTGTCCTTAGCTACATTTGATATTACTGATTATTCGGATTTCGTTTGGTTTTATGCATTTTAAACACTTTTTGAAATTATGGATTTCCTTTGTTTGGGTTCTAGTGCTGCTGATGAGGAATAAATTTCCGAAATGGCCGTACAGCTCATTAAAATCATTGTAGTTGAAGTTAACATATGTGTTATGGTCTCATGTTCATTTACTCCATATCCTTTCGTAAAATATGAATTGGTTTGAAACAAAAAGTTGTCAATTTCTAGTTATTAATACTAGTAGTTTCTCCGTTCTGACTTTGTACTTATGTTATCTTTAAAAACCTTTTTTAAAACTTACTGATATCTTTATCTTTTGAAGAAGCCATTCAACAAATTCAGCCTCATAAGATTGGAGAAACAGATCGGCTAGAAGAGTTGCACAGTTAATGCCCATTGGAATTCCGATAGTCGGTTAAAAAAACAAGTACTCCAAACTGGACAAATATATTGTCGGTCAGAAACTCTAACTCGGTATAGTCATTTTTCACTATTGCAAAGTATATAAGCTTGTTCTCTACCTATAACAATGTACCTATATCTTCGTTCACCGTTCGAACGGGAGAAATGTCTATGAAAAAATCTTTCAGCCGAGATTTAGTTGTTCATGAGGAGTGGTAGTATGTATATACATAAAAAAGTACCAAAAATTACTGTGGAGAAGTCGAAAGGTATAATGCTGTTACAGTGCGATAATGATTTCGAGTTTAAGATGTCAAGTAGATCTTTAGAGTTTTTCAATATCCACATTTCAATTACACAGCTTCTTGAAAGGCGAGTATCACATTATTTTTGAAGGCCCTCTGTAGCTGTCAAGATGGAGGTTAACAACTGAGATATAAATTTTGTAGAACATTTGGCAGATTAAGCCATGTATCGTTGTTTGTAAAGGCATGTTTGAATTTTGTACAAAGAGAGGAGGTCCGTGTCTTCATTCTGGTGGAAATCGAAAAGGGAAAAAATATGGTTGAACAGAGTAGTAGCTTGTAAGTTGGATTGCCTTTGGAATTATAAATGCTTAGCTCTTTTTTAAAGCAGTTTATGTAATGATTTTTGCAAATAAAAACGATATCATTAGGGGCCTTATCGACAAGAACGACAACATATTGTCATGAATGGAGGACAAGTAACTTGTAACTTTTAAGCATTTTTGAAAATGGACCCTCGTAGCTGATTAAGAATCATTACAGACTTAATTCACACCGAAAGACAATCAAGGTGTTCATCTTGATTTGAAAATAGCATATTTCATGGTTTCAGAGATTGTACGAAAACTACCGCATTGGTTACCATGGCAACGTTCGTAAAAAAACAATGAACAAATGTTATGTTTTTTGATAGATTGGTAAATATTACCCCAAAAAGTAAAAATTAACCAAATCTATGACAGAAAGTGCCACATTATTTTGGTGGTTACAGAGAATCCCTCTTAAAATAAAATGCATGATTTTGTCGAGAAAAAAATACAGCGTTGACTTATACAAGTATTTGACAAAATAGTTTTAACTGAAGTACGAAACTTTTTATCTAAAACTTAGATAAGTTTTGGGGTCCCTTTCTGTGGCTAATATATCAGCCCAAGCCTCTTTCTATATATTCCAAATTCTAAAATTATATGATTGAAAAGAGAAAATTTCGAGACATTTTCTGACGTATTTTTAGTTGAATATATAGAAAAAGAAGCAAATTCAACAAAACTTTATAGAAAATTTCTGTAAAGTTTGGTTGAATTTGCTTCATAAGTTTCACACTTATAATGATGTTTTTGAAGTCCTTGAAAAAATTGCTCGTTTTGCTCCAACCGGACAAACATTGCAGCCAGCACCGACAATAGCTTTAAGATTTGAATGGGAAAAACATCATTTTTCGTCATCTGCTTTTAAACTAAATAGACTGTTTCTTGAAATATATATGTAAGGGCCTATTAAAAAGATTGCTTATTTCAGTCCGATCCAATAAAAAGCATGATTACCAGCGTATAACATAGTTTAATATTGGACCTAATTGGATAATCTCCTTTGTAAAGAACTTGGTTTGAATTTGTTTTAGTAGTTCCAGACTAAGAAATGATGTTTTGGAAGTCCTTCACAAAAATTGCAGATTTTGTTCCGAACAGACAAAACCATGACTGCCAGCACGGAACATAGTTTTAACATTTGATCCTATTGAAAAATCTTCATTTTCATCAAAGGCTCTGAAAATATTGAAGCAAATTTAAGTAAACAGTATCGGAATTATGGATTGTTCAAAGGCCTTTCATAAAGATTGCCCATTTCGGTCCAATCCGACCAAAAAGACTGCAGCCAGCTAAGAATTTAATTTAACATTGGACATTAAGGCAAATCATATCTTGATCCTTTCCTTTGAAACCAATGAAGCCAAACTTGATAAATTGAATGCTTTTAATGAATCCCTTGAAAGTTTTGATTTCTCTACCCTCTACACTACCTGACCACATAATCTTATAAAGGAAAAATTCAGACGTCTTATTCAATGGGCATTCAAAAAATTTGATTGTGAATATATATGTTCTAATTCCTTTAAAACACATTTTAGTAATACAAAACAAAAGAATTCAACTATTATATATATAATTGGACTTGTTTTGATATGATTTCAGCACTTGAATTTTTACTTGACAATATATTCATTCGTTTCGGTAACTGTATTTATCGCCAGGTCATATGATTCCTATGGGTACCAATTGTGCACCACTTATAGCGGACTTTTTTTTGTACTGCTACGAATCTCAGTTTATGACCAACATCAGCAAAGACCCATCTAAACAGCATTTAATTGAAAAGTTTAACAACACCGATATTTGGATGATATTTTAACTTTAAATAATGACGACTTCAGTCGTATTATAAGGACATCTACCCTAAAGAACTTTGAATAAAGCCAATTCTGATAATCATCATTGTCCGTTTTTAGACATCAATTTTGATATAACGAATGGTAAATTGAATACTAAACTTTATGATAAAAGGGACGATTTTTGTTTTCCCACAGTTAATTATCCATTTCTGGATGGCGATGTTCCATTAGTGCCATCATATGGTGTTTACATATCTCAACTTGTTCGATTTGCTCGAGTATGTAATAAAGTTTGTGATTTTAATGAACGGAATCTTTTCATAACTGAAAAACTATTACATCACAAACTAGTTAAAGCCTTTACTAAATTTTATCATCGATATAAAGACTTAGTTCATAAATACAATGCAACCTGTAAACATCTAATCAAGGCTGGTTTTTCACATCCCTTATTTTACGGTAATGTTTTAAATAAGAGTAAAAAATACTTAAACTCGCCCAACAAACTTATAAAACCTTCAAATCGTCTAATGTTGTCAAGTCATTACGTATGGCCTTCTTTGGTATTAACATTGATTTTTTGATAAGGTCTTTGCATTTTAACTAAACACATTCTAAATTTCTAAAATCTGTATTGCATGGACACGAGTTATGTATTCCGGTATATGCATGAAATCATTATCCTAAACTCCTCACAGGAAGAGATCTTGGTGGAAGCTGTATACTGGGGGTACATAACTTACTTTGTCAGTTGGTAATGGGTCTGGAGCTGGCATGTCAGTTAACGGCTAGTAGTCTCTTGTGATTTCATGTTTATGTCCGTATATTTAGTTCTTTAAGTTCCATTTTTCACAATTGACCCAGTCCTGTTGCCAACTGAATTTTACTGTTACTGTTGTTACGATTGTTTTTTGATTTATCACATTGTAGGGGGAGGGTTTGGGCCCAATAAAACTAGTTTAACCCCGCCGCAGCAGGCTTGCGCCTGTCCTAAGTCAGGAAATTTATTAAGCCTTTGTGTGTCTTGTCTTTCTTCTAGTTATTTTACTTTATGTCTATAGGAGTCTAGGATGATGTTTATTTACTCTTTATTCAGGGACCGACTGCGACCTACCGTTGGGTGTGGGGTTTTCTCACCGTTCATTGAAGATCTTATGGTGGCTTTGAGTTGTTATTACTCCCATTTGGGTCGTTGTCTCTTTGACACATTCCCTGTTTCCCTTCTTTTTTCTATTTACAGGAGGTTCTCTTCAAACATGTTCATTTCGTTTCGATAAAAATTATGACCACGAGCACAGAGCATATTTTTAACATTGGACCACTTTGACAAAATAATCGTCTTTGCATCTGCAATGAAACTATTGAAGCAAATGTGAGTCAACTGAATTGAAATGATAAATGGAGGATCCCTTATAAAGATTGCTAATTTGGTTCGGATCTGATAAAGATCATGGCTACCTCGTGGAACACAGTTTAACATACGCTCTCAGGGAAAAACATATTTTGATCATAGAGTTTTAGTATACTGAAAGGAAACGGGATAGAGAAGCGTTAAACCTTACCACTGGGTATGCTAGTGCTGATACCAGGTCAGGCAGTCACGAGCTCCTTTCATTATTAGCGATTGTCTTTTGTCTTTTGATTGTGGAGAGTCTCGATGAATTTAAACTCTTCTGTTTCTTGTAGTATACAGTAGTTCGGGTAAGTTGGAGAGTAATGATGGGTATCGAAACATGAGGTTCAGGGACTAAGCCTGTAACTCTCATCTGACAAAATGGTACTTAGCTAGCCTATGCTGATGACAAACACCATTGTTGTGCAGGGGTTTCAGAGCAGACATTTAAAACGATGATTATCATAAAGGATTAAATGTTAAACATGTTCTCCACTGGTGGCCATATTTTTTGTCTGGTGGAAAGGAAATGAGAATTTTTTTGTGTAGGACATTCCAGACACCATTCCTGAAACTTAACATGTATAGTTTTATTTGTTCCTTCGGTATTCTACTGCCGTTGTCAAGTTTGTTCAAATTTGCTTCGATAGTTCCAGAGTACACAATGCAGATGATGGTTTTCCAACGGGTCCAATCTTAAATTATGTTCCGACGCTGATGGCCATACCTTTTGTCAGATCGGAAGGAAATGAAACATTTTTTGTGGAGGGCCCAAAATCATTATTTCAGCAGTTAATTTCGCTTCAACAATTTCAGACCCGATGGTGTAATTGATGATTTTTCCATAGGGCCCAATGTTAAACTATTTTCAGCGCTAGTGCCGTATGTTTGGTCGGATTGGACCGAAATGAGTATTTTTTGTAAAGGACATTCGATATAAATCATTGCTGTAAAGTTTGGTTGAATTTGCTTCTGCAGTGGTTTCAGAGGAGATGTTGGGGATGTGAATAGCTAACAGACGTACTACTGCATATCTTAAATAATTTAAGTTAATACATACATAAACAGGGATGAGCAAGTGGGTACATATCAGTAAGCTGTCCTCACAGTTTACTTAAACTTGCCGTGTATTTATAGGGGTGTACTCTGTACCGGTTTATTTGTTGAAATAGAGAAAAAATGAACATTTATTGCTTCATTACCAGAGTGATTAAAACTATGCACAAATACAGCTGGTAAAGAATTAAAAAAATGCAATTTCTTTGCATTAAAAATAGTACAATATCATCGGACACATGATTACATTTTCTGTTTTATTTTTATTTATGTAATGGAACCAAATATGTCAGTTTTTAGGTACTTTATAGAACTGTTCATGAAATATGAGGTAAGGAAAACAAATAGAAAAATAAAATAAAAAATAAATTTTTTTTAGGGAAATATAAACTGTACAAGTGGTCAATTATACTAGGATTATAAAGTCAAGATGCATGTCTGTTTTCTTATCAACGTTTAACAACTTACTTGTAGAGTAAGTGAGAACCGAACCGTCAATCAAAAAAAATATTATTAGACTTTGTAGAATTTGTAGTAATTTGTAGAATTACATTTTGTTTGTGATAGTTAACACTTTCGCAAGTTTCGGTTTCGGAAGTTAAGCGAAGTGTCTGACTATTTCGCAACACATTGAAAGACTAATCGGATTCCATTAGCTATCTGCTGACACTTCAACCTCAATAATTCTTATCTTTTCTTGTAGAAGAATAAACGACATAAATCATCACACGTATTGGTAATTTGTTCTCAATCAACTTTAATATATATCTCGGTTTTAGGATTTCCAATGTTTTGATTTGATAAGCACTGAAGAGACATAAGTTGTCGAAATCCCTATACGCAGAAACTAAATTAACAGTAACTTTGATATTTGTTAACAAAGATTCCTGAAAAGTTAGCATTACACTTAATCCGATTCCGTTCATTCATATGTCAATTGTATTTTTCCTTGTTTGATATTAATTCTGGTTACTGGCAAGTTAATGTATTAAAAAAAAATCAAATAAATGCGTTTCATTCAATACGGAAATGAGTATGAATGGACTCGTCATACAATATACTTTGAAGTAGCCCCATGCGCTCTCCATATACACGCTTCACTAACATGAAAATGAGAAAAACATTCATGAACTGCAACCGAATACATAAAATGCCATTCATGCAGACTGTTACCTTCCTTCCTTAAACAGGCAACGTTTTTTTGGTAATATCCAAATGTTATTCTGACCACCTGTGTAATGTGCCCACATCTCACTATTTTATTTTGCCAAGTTTTTCGACAACCGACTTGATGAGCGTTCTGTGTTTGTCTATATGTTTTATCTACACTTACACTTATTCACCAGCCCAGTTGTCAGTACTTCGGTACTGATCCGAAAGCCGATTAGTTTTAGAACCTTACAATATCTAAATTTTTGTATATTTTGTTGAAAACTAAGGAGTATCTCCCTCATGCAAAGCTCTGTCCTTAGCTGATTCTTGGCTTTACATTTAGATCATATTGGATTTTTGTTCTCTATCAGTTTTTAAACATCTTTGAATTTATGGTCTTCCAAACGTTAGATTTTATTTGCACTGAAGAGACATAAGTTGTCGAAATACGCATATGCAGAAAACAAATTCAAAGTAACATCGGTATTTAGTTATTTTACACTAGCTTAGGACAATACTACTTTTGTTGGGCAACGAATGACAGTTATTATAGATGCACTTTGGTTGTTAATGTTATGTTTGTTGACTATATCACATTCAATGGCTAGATATGACATGGATATAAAATTGTTCGACAATTTGCAATTAACTCTGCTCAAAACAGTTGGGACTGTCTTAAACTTACTATGAAGTATCAGCAAAGCTCATTGTTGAAGGCTTCATGGTGACTTCAAGATGAAGAACAAGAATAAAAGCGTTGTTCAATTGCTTGGTTTTACAATGTATTTGTAGAGACTTTGTCTCATGTGCATTTCCGAATGTTTTGAAACATCAGGTGTCGAAATGCGAACTAAATTCACAGTTACCTTGACATTTTTTTACTCCACATCTTTTAAAAGAGTATAAGGTATGGATAAGGTAAGTTCATAATAAGTATTATTTAGTTATAAGTTTTCTGTGATATTTTGTCAACAGTTTTCCTTGTTTTTATTTGTGTAAGAGGATACTCTTGTTCTTTTGAAATCCATACTTTTGTAGCTGATTCTCTGGTATTTACTCAAAATAGTAAAATAGTTTCATCTCATCTTTTGTTCGATCATGCGCTTCAGTTAACCTTTTAGTAACATTAGTAAGGTCAAAGACAATTGTATTGACGTGATATATTTGTCACTCCAGACGAAATCGGGTGAAATGTTAATTTACGTTTCTTTTGATTTTCCTCTTCCTCTTTCAATAATTGTTGTCCGATCAATTATTTTTTAAATCGCTTGATGTAATTTAATGAAACTTGGTATGTACTTGGATCAGAAAAGGAGAAGTGCATTCCATGAGCATAATCAAAATGCCGCCATTTAAGGTTTAGAAATTGAGAATTTAATATCTCAAGAACTTAAATGCAGAATTTATGTGTATTTTGTATAAATATTCAATGAAAAAAATATTTGTGAGAAAAAAATGTTTAAAATGTCCGACATTGCCAAATTGGCTGCCAAAATACTTTCAATTTTGTGCGATTTCAAGAAAAATTGATTTCTGCGTAGATCTGAGGCTGGGATAGGAATGAAATGATCGAATTGGTTGTCTATTCTTTTGCTCGCGAATTGCAAATCTAGTTTAATTAACATTCACGAAATCCTTTTTCTTGAGATCCATGTTTATCTTTACATAATTTTGTATATTCGTTGACGAAGGCTGTTGGCTTTCTTTAAAAAAAATAATCCATCACCATCGAATGATGAAACCACCAAAGTGGACTAGAAATTAGTCTTAAAAATTACAGGCAACGTCAGAAAGTGCCTTCAAGAGACCAAAAACAAAATATGAGCATTCGAAAGAGACCCCAAAGCTGACGACAAATGTGAATCGTGGATCAGTTCTGTTTTAAAGGCTTGAAATCTTAGGCTTTGACTTCAAGATGAAGAACGACAATAAAAGCGTTGTTCTATTGCTTGGCTTATCCATGTATTTGTAGAGACTTTTTCATTTACTCCATACCCTTTCATTGATTATTTGACCCTCCATTATTATCCTCTACATTGAATTTGCCGGATTTATATGATTTTTGGTGGGTTAGAATTGTCAACCATTTTTTGTTTGTAACTTTTTATTACGATAAATATACAATACATGCAGTTTGGCATCATCATCGCTAATGGTAACGTATTAACTTGCTGAAAAAACAACAAAAAATGCACATGAAATCTTTTCCATTTTTTACATAAGGTTAAATCTGTTTGAATTCTTATTAACAATTATTTGAGCATTAAAACCTCTGATGAGTTATATGATCATCAAAACGGACAATACAAATTTAAATTGACACTGTTTCGATTAAAGACAGTGCATTAGTAAATAATGGGAGTTTTGTTTCTGATACGAAAAATATTGGCGATAATAATGGACGATCCCACTTGTTGGCGAGTCTATGGTTGGAGACAATATTCGAAGTATCCAAAACAAAACTACTTTGTTCTTTTTATCGGTAATTAACTACATTATTGAAAAAAAAATGAAAATGAAAATTGGGAAATTGACTATTGATTAGTTAAAAATTTTGTCCGGACCCTAACGTATTTCACAGTTGTATAAATGTTTGCTTACATTGATGCGCAAAGTAGGCGTGACCATAGATATTTTTGCAATTTTTTTTTTCGTATTCGGATAGTAACAAATATTGAAAATATTCGCCGCACGAGATCAAAGGAGACTCCCACAAGTTACCGATAACTTTATATATAATACATTTATATTTTCGTATTTTTGCTATGAACGTAAAAATTTTGCAAGTATTGAAGGGTATTCAAGAAATTTACAAAGACGAAATTCAATAAAAACTGAATTATCTGCAGATATGTTATATCTGGTACCAGTTCTCGCCACAATATAGCTGAAATATTGCTGAAGTTTGCGAAAAACATCAATCAATCAATCAATCAATATATCTGGTACTATATATATCAAAGTGGTCGATTCTTGGTATCAAATACGCGATTTAATTACTGTCATTCAATAAAATGGAATTTTAAAAGAATATCTATCAGGACACAGTTGTATGAAAGTGCCATTAGCCTAATGAATCATTAAGTCTTCATTAAGTCTTAACAATCCATTGGGCTAATGACGTCTTAATGACACATTAGGCTAATGACACGTTCATACAACCAGATCCAGATGTATAAAGAATCTTAAAATGGAAGGAGTGGTGTTTGAAGTTAGATATTTTCATATACTGATGCATTTCGGGAACTGAAATATGCAGTAATAGAGTCGTCAAAATGCAAAACCAGTCTCTCATTTTAGAAGTGCCATAGTTTTGCAGAAACGTTTGAAGCAGGTCTGCAGCATAACCCATTTGCATGGTTAAATGTTTGCATACTTACAACAGACCTGCAGCAAACTTGAATATCCATCGCAAGTAGTTTGCAGCTAAATTGAAGCAAGGTTGCAGCAGGTCTGCAGCAAATGTTAACGGGAAGCCAACATATTAGGGAAGGGACAATCTAGAAGGGAACTGCAAAGGGAAAAAACACAAATAAAAGAAACGACAAACGTAAAAAACGATATTAAGGGAGTACGAGCCTCAGATTTCAGAAGCATTCTATATCCTCGGGTTTTATCCATTTAAACAATGCTAAAATTTTTTGCACATGGATCACATTTTCTTTGTCATAAGTCACTTTAAAATACATAAAATAGACTGTGTATAAAATTAAGTCAACTTCCAATTATAATTTCATATATTTAAAGGCCTATAAACATCTTATGCAAATTGAAGGAAAACTCTAGAGAGATCTGTTTCCCGCCAAAATTTTGATGTCTTATATCTCAAAAATTCCTACATGGATTTTCAAAATTTTTTGCTTAAGTTGTTCCATTAGTAGTGCTCTTCAAAACAAAAGGTCAGAATTTTAATTCTAAGTACAAAATTTCTAACACTCGTACTCCCTTAAATCGGGCAACCGGACTTATTTCACAATATTTGTTAAAGTCTATTTAATGAATTATCGATATAAGTGACTAAAAAGTGCATACCTTAGAAGTTGAATGATTAATCTTTTGTAATAAGCATTTTCAAGTGGTGTTCTGTACCAATATCCATATCCATTTCCGTTGAAGGAGAGTTACTGTTCCTACCTGTGTAGACATTGTAACAAACATTACATAAATACTAGACAAGCACGATGTTGACGATGCTAATCCTTTAGGCTTTACTTTATCAACCTCTCAGCAATTTTTTTAGCCTTTATCTTTCTGTTTTTAGACTTTTCTACTGTGTATTCATTGTCAATGAACACAAGATTCAAAGAAACTTTATTCCACAATTAAGCCCCATGTCGGTATGAATGTAAATAAAAAATTTCTCCTGGATAATATCAACATTGTGTTAAAAACTTAACGTCAATATGATAAGTCAATGATAGAATTTGAAAGCTAAGGGATTTCCATTAAGTGTTTCAAGAGTATATCAGTTCGGTAAAGAGGACTGAAGAAAAGTCAGGAACGGTCAATATTTAGAAGCCACGTTTGCTTGATTAATTTTCAGTTCTTATGTATAAATGATGTCTACATTATATTAAAAACCTCTTCCTGATCAATGAAAATTGAAATAAGTTTTATATGGTCACATTCTGTAATTTTTGTGATAATCTCCATCTTTTATTTTTCAATTATATTTTTACGTTTGACATAATATGTGCATAAACTTTTATCTTTTATCGCTGTTCGAAAATAATTTTAACTTGTTCCTTTATTTAATTTTTGGTATAATGTCTCGTTCGCAAAAGGAAAGAACATCTTCAAAAAAGGAGCACAATTTGTACTAATTGAAACTCCAATGATAAATGAACAAAAGAGTTGTCTAGCAAGAGATTCAGTGCCTTACTCATATCAAATGAATAAGGAAAAAAACTATTGTTGAATAGTTGATAGTATTAGAGTAAAATTGAACTGAAGACCAGAATATGAAAAAGAAAATTTAGAAAAAACTGTCATATCTTGATTTTCCAGGATTGAGTCCATATCACTTACAGCATCTAAAAGAATATTTTGCTTATAAGGTTAAAAAATACGAAATAGCAAAAGATGTACTTGCAATACTTTAACGTTTATGTATATCGCTAGTTTTGTTACCTTTAAGGGGTGAAGAGATATCCATCACGACCACAAATACGGGGATCAAATTCTACAACTGGCGTTCAATTTTCGAATGAGACCTTAAATGAATTACTTAAAAGGCATACTATGTAAGCACATTATCTCAGATTTGCCAGATACTTGTTATACAAACTTATTATTCCATGGTGATATAAAAATAAACTTGATTTCATTTGATTGGTATTTTGTTGCCATGGCAACTAGCATACATTTTACAACCAATCAACTTTCTCAATCTTTCAGAGCATACCAAGTAAAATGCAACACATGTATTATCTACAAGGAAACAACTAATTTGGAAAAAAAAAATGAAAAATGCAAAAAAAGCTACGGGAATGATAGTTGCTAATGTGGTTGTCATGGCACCGAACAGGGTCGTTTAGTTGATTTTGAAACAGGCCAGACAGCATATATCATCAAACAAAACAAGTGTAGACACAGAAATGTCTCGCCTGTATATTCATATCTTTACCAAAATAATTAGTCATGGCTACATGACAGGCGCCAAACTGGTATATGCACACCTAGACGTAACAATAGACAAATTATGACGCCTGTAAGTGTTCTAGTTGAAGAGAACTGACCAAAGTCAATGAACCATGAAATTGAGGTCAAGGCTACATGACATGTGCCAGACAAACATGCATCAACCTAGCTTTAAAAACAGACCAAATATGGTGACTCTAGGTATCATAGCTACTTAAAGTAAAGAAATGTTCAGAGTCAATGAACCATGAAATTGAGGTCAAGGCCACATGACAGGTGTCAGACTGGCATGTGCCTACCTAGATGTAGCATTAGACAAAATATGATGCTTGTTAGGGTTTTAGTTAGAGAAAATGATCAAAGTCAATGAACCATGAAATTGAGGTCAAGGCTACATGACAGGTGACAGACTGGCATGCACCCACCTAGATGTAGCAATAGACTAAATATGATGACTCTAGGTATCATAACTTCAGAGAAATAAGTGTTAAAGCAAAGAAATTTTCAAAGTCAATGAACTATGACATTGATGTCAAGGCAACATGACAGGTGTCAGACTGGCATGCATACACCTAGATGTAGCAACAGACCAAATATGATGACTCTAGGTATCATAGCAACAGAGAAATAAGTGTTAAAGTAAGGAAATGTTCAAAGCCAATGAACCATGAAATTGAGGTCAAGGCTACATGACAAGTGTCAGACTGGCACGCACCCGCCTAGATGTAGCAATAGACAAAATATAGTATGTCTATACATTACAGTGCCTCAGAAATTGACTTGAATGTAAAACTATGTCGCAAAATATACTAAGTCACTTAACCGCGCAAATGAGGTCGAGGTCAAATGACAAGTGGCAGACTGGTATGTACCTACTTAGATACATCAATACACTTAATATAATGGATCTATTTATTACAAATCAAGAGAATCAACTTGAATGTGAAACTATGTCGCAATTTCTATGAATTTTTATGAAGTCATTGAACCATGAAGGCAAGGCCAAGGTCATCTGAAACATGTGATGCTGGAAAGCTTACACCATAAGCTACCTATGCACAAAAGATGTTGCATATAAGTAATATACTTTAAAAGTTATTAAGGTTTTAAGAAAGTTTACGAAGCCGCCGTTGCCGCCGCCGCCGGAGAGAAATATGTCTCGCTTTCAGCGACTTTCGTCGCAGGCGAGACAAAAATCAAAATGAATCCGAAGTCAATTTCAAGGTCAAAGGTCATTAGTTTTGCATGGGAGCAGTTTATATAGCAAGTATCTTACATAAAAAAATATAAGAAAGGCAAAAAAGCAAAAAAAAAGGACGATAAGTAATATTTTTTATTTGTATATATATATATAGGATCAAAGGTTATTCATGTATTTTGGTGCATTACGTTGAGACTCTGTACCAATTTACATGAACATGGTAAATCAAACAATGTGTCACAGCAATATAGAAAGAAGATTCATAAAGTAGTCATCATTGTACTTGAAATTCATTTAAAAAATTGACCTTGAATGATAATATTCAATGTGCAGATCAAGGTCATAGTGCGTTTGGTATCTTTATTAAATGGTTGGTAGCTTTAAGCCAATGTATAAATATATATGAAATATTTGCCAATTATTTATAACATGGAATGTACAACATATTTCAGATGATAAATTCTAAAGAAAATTTACCGAATAGTAAATCACCATAACCTTTTAATCATTTTCCTGAGGAAACAAAGGCAGTAGAATGCCGAAACAAAAAAGGAGTGGAATTTGCAAAGACATGGCCAAACCAGGACACAGAAAACAATGACGTTAGACAAAAACATAACACAGGAAATTAAATCAGTTAAATACATTACCGTTTGACATTACAACCACCCATAAAAGATAAATTTAATATTAAAGATGTCTAAAGATGTCAATAAAGCACATAAACTTCCGCCATGGCAACCAGCTGCCCTTAAAACTTTTCCTACATTGACATCGTAGCGTGAAAAGTTATGCAACATCAGCTTAAGCCAGAGCTTTGCACGAGGGAGATACTACTTAGTTTTAGACAAAGTTTTCTAATTTCCAAAAATAAAATCGACATTCAGGTCAGCACCGAAGAACTGGATTACTTGGTTGGTGAATACCATCGGGGACTAACAGTTCACCAGCAGTGGTATCGAGCCAGTGGTCATAAATAAAAATATACCGAAGTAAATGTACACTTATTTTCTGCACTAGGCTATTTCAACAACTTATGTCTCTTCTGGCCAGATATTTA
>MJUU01025956.1:168069-187048 GCA_002080025.1 Modiolus philippinarum | reverse complement strand
AAAAAAAAAGGACGATAAGTAATATTTTTTATTTGTATATATATATATAGGATCAAAGGTTATTCATGTATTTTGGTGCATTACGTTGAGACTATGTACCAATTTACATGAACATGGTAAATCAAACAATGTGTCACAGCAATATAGAAAGAGGATTCATAAAGTAGTCATCATTGTACTTGAAATTCCTTTAAAGAAATTGACCTTGAATGATAATATTCAATGTGCAGATCAAGGTAAGATTGCATTTGGTATTTTTATTAAATGGTTGGTAGCTTTAAGCCAATGTATAAATATATATGAAATATTTGCCAATTATTTATAAAATGTACAAGATATTTCAGATCATAAATTCTAAAGAAAATTTACCGAATAGTGTTTTTGCTACCAGTGTAACAATAAATATGGAAGTAATCACCATAACCTTTTTATCATTTTCCTGAGGAAACAACGGCAATAGAATGCCGAAACAAAAAAGGAGTGGAATTTGCAAAGGCATGGCCAAACCAGGACACAGAAAACAATGACGTTAGACAAAAACATAACACAGGAAATTAAATCAGTTAAATACATTACCGTTTGACATTACAACCACCCATAAAAGATAAATTTAATATAAAAGATGTCTAAAGATGTCAATAAAGCACATAAACTTCCGCCATGGCAACCAGCTGCCCTTAAAACTTTTCCTACATTGACATCGTAGCGTGAAACATTATGCAACATCAGCTAAAGACATCTTTTGCACGAGGGAGATACTACTTAGTTTTAGACAAAATTTTCTAATTAAGATATTGTGAATTCCCAAAATAAAATCGGTATTCAGGCCAGCACCGAAGAACTCGATTACTTGGTTCGTGAATACCATCGGAGACTAACAGTTCACCGGCAGTGGTATCGAGCCAGTGGTCATAAATAAAAATACATGTATACCGAAGTAAGTGTAAACTTATTTTCTGCACAAGGCTATTTCAACAACTTATGTCTCTTCTGCCCAGATATTTAACCAAAACACTAACAAAGAGTGGTTATTGAGTAAGAAAAGACACTGGTTATCCCTTTCCTGAAATCCAGTCAATAGACTGACTCTGCCTTTTCCCGTTTCACGAGCTAAATTTTCAGACGTTCAAGCTTCACGCTTGACATACTCTCCCGTTTTTATGTGCCTTTTTTTCCACGATCTTTTTTACTTAAAAAGACGAATCCCGCTTCCCGCTTATACCCCCATTGAAACCCACAACAATAAAAGCTATTGCATTACAAAATTCTCAGTATTGATTTTTGCATTCAATTTCTACGCTGCAGGAATTTATGTGTATGGTTTCTGCATAAAAATAAACTTCATGAAAGATTTTAAAATTTGATTGAATTGTTACCAGAATTCGAATCGATTTACTTCACCACACATAAGGGGAGAGTTTGGGTCCAACAAACGAGTTTAACCCCATTGCAATTTTTGCACCTGTCCCAAGTCAGAAATGTGTTGGTCATTGGCTTGTCCTTGTCTCCTTATTAAATATTTTAGTTTCTTGACATTTGAGTTATTGGATGTGGTTTGTTTCCATTAAATTATTCATTTTTTACTTTTTGGGGGCCATTTAGCGCTTGCTATATGGTCTGAGGTTCCTCGCTGTGTTGAAGACCGTACAGTGACTCCTAGATGCTTTGTTTTAGGTAGTTTTAACCTGGAGATGGGATGTTGTCTCCTTGACATTTACCCCCATTTCCTTTCTTTTTCATATTTGTATCCTTCAGTTAAACAATGAATTTATTATAAATAAGAAATAATTGTAGTCTCCAGAAACGTAAACCAGTCAATGGAACAACACTTTTATTGTTGTTCTTCATCTTGAGACACCATGAGGTCTTCAAAAATGAGCTTTGCTCATACCTTATAGAGAGTATGCAGATAGCCACAGTAAATGTCAGACTTTTAGAAAATAAAGCCAAAATATAAATTCTGAAAGTGCTCTTTTTGCAGAAATTCTCGCATCAATACGTACACCATCACTTATGATAAGCACGGGGAAAATTTTTACTCACACTAAATTGCACGAGAGACAAAGTTTTACAAATTAATAAAAGAAGGGATATGGGGTAAAGCATGGATGGGTCCAGCAAATAGCACAATGGTTTGTTGTTGGTCTTCATCTTGAATTCACCATGAGGCTTTTAACAATGAGCAAACACTTATAACTTATAGCCATCTTCGCTGGCCATTGAGTACGATTCGCTCCTCTTCTTGTCGTGAAAGGGAGAGGAGCGAATAGTAACCCTTGACTAGCGAAGAAGACCTTAAAGTAAGTTCAAGATAGCCCTTGGCACTGAAATAAATCCCTAAAACAAGCCATATTCACAAAGTTTTATTGTATTTGTTATAAAGTGTAATTGTATGTTGAACTGTAAACACTAATATTATCTTTGTTAATCCAATAAATTTGCCAAATCCTCTTGATGTCACACATGATAGGAAATGCACGCATAGAGGGAAACGCCTACCTGAACGGTGTAATAAGTCCAAAGTCAGGAATATGTTGGTCACTGGCTTGTCCTTGTCTTCATATAAGATTTTAATTTCTTGATATTCGTGTTATTGGATCTGGTTTGTTTACATTTATTTATTCACTTTTTGCTTTTTGTGACCATAAAGGGATATGAAAGTTGCTATATGGTTTGAGGTTCCTTACTGTGTTGAAGACCGTACGGTGACCCCTAGATGCTTTGTTTTGGGTCGTTTTAACCTGGAAATGGGATGTTTTCTCCTAGACTTTACCCCATTTCCTTCCCTTTTCATAAGATTTACTCTTAAGGGAACTCTTGTAAACATGTTAATTTCATTTCACAAATCGGTAAATTCAAAAGGATATTTAGAATAAATATAGCTTACTTGTTTCTACTTTATCTGTTAACAGACAAAATGCTACAATTGTGCTTGAGCCTACTTAATCCATAAACAGACAATATGCTACACTTTCGCTTGTTTCCACTTAATCAATATGCTACAATTCTTTAAATTCAAAACCCAAAGATAAAGATTTTGATTCTGTATCATGAGGACCACAACAAGAAGCCACCTTTGATAACTGGTTTCACATCATATACCGTTTTAATATTGTAATACAATGTAAAGATTAAGTAAAATCTGTAGAAAATGTAAAATGGAAACATTTTATCAACTTTTTATTATATTTTCATAGCTTTTAAGACAATTAAGCAGCTAATGGAAAACAAAGGAAAACACAAAAGAGAGAAACTTTTCTCGCCAAAATTTTGACATCTTGTATTACATGGATTTTCAAAAATTTGTGTATGTTTCTCTATTACCAGAGCTCTTCAAAACAAAATGTAAGAGTTTTCATTTTAATTACAAATGTTCTGACACTTGTACTCCCTTCACGAAGTGATAACCATATGCAATTTCTAGAAGTTTAGATTATCAAAAATGTTTGGTAAAACGGACAGTGGTTACTATTTGTAGAGAATACAAACTGAAATTTGATTGACGGACAACAGTTAATAAGTTAGCTATATTTTGAATAACTGTGCATCTACAAAGTCGACCCAAATCAAGACAAAAGAGGACTTTTACAACTTTGGTAAATACATACATTAGATTTATGATTTCATAATTCACCCTCTCCTTGTTCTTGTTTCGGTATTCGTTTGCCGATATATTAGATAGAAAGAAGGAACAAAAACTCATACCTCGATTTCCTATTGTTTCCGACTCCCTCACAGCATCTGAAAGACGTTTTTAGTATAAATAATAAGTAAGGTGTATAAAAAATTGAAAGATCAACGGGTATTTCTGACAAGGTAATGTGCCCTGGTTATGACTTTCCATATTATTTTTTGTACTGCTACGGATGAGAGGATATTCATTGTCACTAATTTCTGATTATTGTTTTCCATATTATTTTATTTTGGGTGGTTGCTCCTTGACACATACAGCATAACAACATTATTTACTATGCAACTTTGGTATTTTTATATTTTAAACCACTGGGGCCGAGGCCAAGGTCTGGTGGACCAGAGGTCCCCGAAGGTATTCATTAGCCCGGTGTTCAGAACTGTCTGACACGAAAATTTACAAAGTTTCTGTTTAACGTAAATTTTTGAAATCTTATGCCCTTAAAATAGAGAGACGTCAATCTGTGTATTGCATTTGATGGATGTCCTATGGACTGGATTCTATTTTCAATTTCGATTTTTTTGGTAAGGAGATCTTTTAGAAGACTAATTTCAATGCTGCTGATGAGAGACAACTCCTTGAAATACGTGTACAGCATACTGTAAACGTGAACATTTTCGCGTGGGGGTTATGTTCGCTATATTCGCGATCAAGAAAATTCCGCGAAAATTTCCACCACACGAATAGTTTGATTTTGAAGTGATCTATTTTTAAGCAATATCACTGTCGAATGTGAAAGGCATTGAGCGCGAAAATAACCCCCTCGCGAAACGTAACGAAATTTACTGTTTTTTATGCAACTTCGGTATTTTATGTATTTTGGATAATGGCCTTGCATATCGGTTTAAATAATGACTTGACTGTTGGAATTGACAAGTTCAACACGGCAGGGGTCCTATAAGAACAATCTATCAGTGCACCTGATCTTATCCATGGTTTTAAATTGGGTCCGTGTTGTTCGTCTGTATGTGTGTCTCCATTTTTCTTTCCGGTGTTGTACTTATTTGATGTTTTTGTTTCTTTGTGTTTACGATATAATTCCGATATTATCATCGTCTTTTGAGTATTCTTTTTTGGACTGACGGTTCGGTTCTCACTACTTTCCCTATATATTGCTGATCTGTGAATGTCGACAGTCAAAGCAAACCCTGGTGACGGCGGACTTTGTAAACACAACGAGAAACTAAATTTAGAGAAACTTCGATCGTAAGTTATTTGCAATTAGATATACCATTGAATGGAATTGAATATCTAATGAGAAACCTCATACAATTATCCCCCTGTACCAAGTTAGTTATATATATAGTCAAAGTTGAGATAATTTTTATTTAATTATCAAAATCCCCACTTTGAACCATACAAAACTGACTTGGATCAGGGAGATAACTGACCGAGGTTTCCCATTAGTTTCTGCAGACGGCCATTTCGGCATCTTATGTCTCATCAGTACAGACAGATATAATCAAAACATTTGGCAGAACAGAAACCGGAAGAATATATAAATATAAAGGATATAAATTATATAAAATATGCAAATTAAGCTGATATGGAACAAGTAATCAATAGAATAAACGCTTTAATGTTCACTGTTAAATAGCAATTGCAAGGAAAACTGGCTTACCTGGATTTCGGTCTACTCTGTTATCCAAATCGGTAACGGCACCTGGAAGAATAATTTCTTTCTTTAATGGTAAAACTTAGTTACCAAAAGGGCTCATGCTTCAAAGTGTATATGAATAATTTAAATTGTTTCTAGTGTGAATTTTGGATATGCACAAAGTATAGTTTTTCTGGCTTTCGACCTTCATGATTGGTAAAATGTTTATATGATATTGACATAACAAGTACAGTGGTGAATAATGGACACTTGTCACCCTTCTTCTCCTTGGAGAGGGTGGGGTTCGACAGTGAGGATAATTATCCACTTATATATTTATTTTAGTTCTTGAACTAATTAGTTCAGCACTCAAGAATGACTCGTAAATAGGTGGTTTGAAGATGAATGATTCAGAATATATTTTAGGACAATGTCTCTTCACCTCTTTACTTACCTTTGATGCTTATCCGAGTTCACTTTAAAGTACTTTATTTATCACTGAAAAAATTCCCTGAATGAGCTGGACTACGAGTAAACTAAGAAAAAAAAAAAGAAATTTGGATCGGCTCTTAGACTGGATTAGAGATTTTTTACGAAAGGATATGGAGTAAGTGAACATGAGACCATAACATATGTTAATTCCAACTGCAATAATTTTAATGAGCTGTATGGCCATAGAAGAATTGTTTTTGCTAGAAAAAATTTAATTGGACATAAATTTTAAGTTGTCGGATAAAGATAAAACACTGTGTAATTTCTAGGAAAAAATTAAAAGCTGGGGAATCTGTTTAATGTGCGGACATATAGAAATTTGACATACATTGGTAAGGTTACTGCTAGTAAAACTTTACCCTTACCTCTCTTGGTTCTGCCAAACTTACACTTTCCTGAGAAATACAAGATATTTTCTACAACTTTATTTGGGTTGGAAAACCTGATAAAGTCAGAAGATCAGTGATGATAAATGATTTAGATGAGGGTACCACATATCCAGTCTTTCTGAATGATTCAGAATATATTTTAGGCCAATATGCCTCTTCACCTCTTTACTTACCATTGATGCTGATCCGAACTCACTTTAAAGTACTTTATTTATCGCCAAAAAATGAGGAATAAATATCCGAAATGGCCATACAGCTTAAAAATTATTGCAGTTGGAGTTAACATATGTGTTATGGTCTCATGTTCATTTACTCCATATCCTTTCGTAAAATATTTCTGTTATGCACTGAAGATGACATGGTTGACTAAACTGCTGGATCCACTTAAGATTTTCCTTGGAGATTCTAAAGTATTTGATGGGGATAAATTTCTGACATTAAATAAGGATGGAATGGAGTGGGTCTCAAAGAAATTAAATGCTTTTTGGAAAGATATTATTTATAATTTTTCAATACTTAATGAGGAAGATAAATCAATAAAATTAGAAGATTCATATAATATTTTGTCGCAATATTTGTGGCTGAATGAAAATATAGAAATTCAATGAGAACTGATAAATAAAACAGACTATAAAAATGGTGTGTACTTTGTTAAGGATTTGGTATAAGAAAAGTAACTATTTTCTTGATTACACTGAATTAGTGGGAAAATACCATAATTTGTCAACAAATTCTATTGAATTACATCAAATCTCAGGAGAAGTGGTTAGAGATAGTTAATCTTGAGTTTCTTAATTGAAATTATGAAATTTGTTGATTACTCTTTTCAGTTTAAATTACTGCATAGAATGTCTTCTAATCAAATGTAAGGTAAAAGAAAAAGAGTAGTGTACTTTTTGTTTTGAAACACCAGAAACATATCATTCCAAAAATATTTGGTTATCCATATGCGATTACTTCTTAAACCATAATTTAGTTTTGAACACTGATATTTCGATTACAATTCTCGAAATAAACCGATTTCGACCAAATGATAGTATTGAAAAACATGTGATTCGAGTTTTAAAATAATACATTTATGTATGTAGATGCAAAAATAAGTCCCTTTCCATCAATGGGGGATTAAAATAATTAAACCAATTAAAATCCATGGTTCATGTTAGACCAAATGATAGTATTGAACAACATGTGATTCTAGTTTTAAAATAATACATTTATGTATGTTTATATAAAGATAAGCCCCCTTTCCATTAGTTGGGGATTAAAATAATTAAACCAATCAAAATCCATGGTCCATGTTAGACCAAATGATAGTATTGAAAAACATGTGATTCTAGTTTTAAAATAACACATTTATGTATGAATATACAAAAGTAAGCCTCCTTCCATTTGTTGGGATTAAAATAATTAAACTAATTAAAATCCATGGTTCATGTAAGACCAAATTATAGTATTGAAAAACATGTGATTCTAGTTTTAAAATTATATTATGTATGTATATACAAAAATAAGCACCCTTCCATTAGTTGAGGATTGAAATAATCAAACCAATCAAAATCTATGGTTCATGTTAGACAAAATGAAAGTATTGAAAAACATGTGATTTTAGTTAAAAACAAATACATTTATGTATGTATATACAAAAATAAGCCCCCTACCATTATTTGGGAATTAAAATAATTAAACCAATCAAAATCCATGGTTCATGTTAGACCAAATGATAGTATTGAAAACATGTGATTCGAGTTTTAAAACATTACATTTATGTATGTATATACAAAAATAAGCCCCCTACCATTAGTTGGGGATTAAAATAATAACCAATTAAAATGCATGGTTTATGTTAGACCAAATGATAGTATTGAAAAACATGTGATTCTTGTTTTAAAATAATACATTTATGTATTTATATACAAAAATAAGCCCCCTTCCGTTAGTTGGGGATTGAAATAATTAAACCAATCAAAATCCATGGTTCAAGTAAGACGAAATGATAGTATTGAACAAAATGTGATTGGAGTTTTAAAATAATGCATTTATGTATGTATATACAAAAATAAGCCCACTGTTAAATCATTTAAACCAAATAAAATCCATGGTTCATGTTAGACCAAATGATAGTATTGAAAAACATGTGATTCGAGTTTTAAAATAATACATTTATGTATGTATATACAAAATAAGCCCCCTTCCATTAGTTGGGGATTAAATTAATTAAATCAATTAAAATCCATGGTTCATGTTAGACCAAATGATAGTTTTGAACAACATGTGATTCTAGTTTTAAAATAACACATTTATGTATGTAGATACAAAAATATGCCCCCTTCCATTAGTTTGGGATTAAATTAATTAAAACAATTAAAATCCATGGTTCATGTTACTTCTCTAGCTATTCTCTGAATAAAAGAACACGTGCATGATGTTATATATCATCACGAGTCAGTTTGTGAATATAGATCAAATGATTACATGTAAATACAGAGTACTTTTTTATGTATATATCTTTATTCTCACAAACCTAATAAACATGGTACAGACAAATATAAACTGTATACAAAATACAAATACAAAAACAAACGAATGGATAAATGGAGTTACATGTACATTGTATTCATATAAAATGATACCCTGGAGAGTTTAACCTAACATTAATTATCTTAATAAATTTACATAAATTTGTTACTTCTACAAACGGGTTACAATTCATTAATTCTTGAAACTTCAAAACATTAGGTCGACAAAAAATTTTCTTTTTAATATTCTGTTTTCTACCATCAATAAAATATAGACATTTTAAGTAAATAGTGGAATTCATCCCCAAGATAACAATTATTTCACAAATGACAAATTCGATTCAATACTATGGACGTTTTGTGAACATGAATATATGTCTTGAAAAAAATTCACAAAGCAAGATACAAATGTCCTACCTTTTATTCTTCGTAATATATCAGGGTGCCCAAATAATTCTGAAATGAAACAATTTAATTTTGTAATTGTACTTATTTGTACATTTAATGTTTGTTGTGGAGAAAAACATATGAATTTACAATGACTTAATAAACACGGCTGAACATGGCGTAATTTTTCTCGATTTCACACATTACCTCCTGTACACAGTTCATGTCACTGTTCATATTAACGTTACTACAATTACAATATGGGGTCCTTGAAAAGTTTAAGTTATGTTTTGTTAGTCTAATCTTGTTGTCGGGGCTAGTAAGGAATGGATTTTAATAGCACATGCTAATTACGCATTAGAAATTAAAGATCTATGTATGAAATATAATATATTTAACAACGTCAGTTTCTGGGATATGATGCACAATGTGAACATCAGAAGGTTAGCATCATGTAGCGTGGACAAAGTAGGTTTTTTTTGACAAAAATGGAAAGAATCCAAAAAAACATCGTACCTTTATTTTGCTGTATTGTATTCAAATCTCGTACGGCATCTGAAATTTTTTTAGAAATATAATTAATATACAAATATGCAAATGTACTTGGGTAATTGAAGCGGAATGTTTATTTATATCGATCGTATTGTAATATTTGCAATCCTTTGTTTTAGTGTCATTCATTGATATTTAAAAAAATATACGAAAGTGTCTCAAACGCCCTTTCTTATTTCCGGAAAGTATTTTTTTGGTTTGCATATTTTATTAGCTTTTGAACCCTTTTCTGATATTCATATCTTCACGACTTACGAATTTCCTGTAATATGGTCGTAGTACTGCTATGAGACAAACGATTCTTCTATGCGGCAAGTTTATATCGTTCTATTTTGTATCTGTATATACTACTTTGCATCAACTATATTCAGATCCCTGAGAACTCAAACTTTATACTCGAGTTGCTACGAATCAATAATTTAGCCTTATTTTAATTTATCGGCAGCTTGTAATGAGTTTCTTTGATCTCGTGAAGCACATATTTTAAGTATTTGCTACTGCCCGAACATATTGGAAAATAGTATATTAGGGGCATTCTTGCACAAGTTTACAAATTCCATGATTATCAACTCCAAAAATACAAATGTCGAATTTTAAAGTTCTTTCCCCATAGTTACTTCTTATTTATGCATTTAAATGGAAACTTGTGTTTGTCTTTTTTTCACAATTTTTACATCTTAGAATACATTCGAGTTGTCCTTACCGTCACAGGTCAATAAATCAAAAAGGGTTATCACCGAAAGACAAAAAAGTGGGAAAAATGCATTGGTGATTGAAATATATATGCTATTTAGCTGAATACCTGCTATAATTGAGGAATTTCACAAAATTGAATTCACCAACTGCCTTTTATTGAACGGAGGGGTGCAGATTCTGTAATTTGTTTGGCAGTAACTTTGTTTTATTTGCACAAACGATACCAAACTGAAAATCTTGATGTGAGGAACAATGAATAAGATCTGAAAGTTTGTTTGAGTGTGCAAATAATTTATATTTGCTTATTTATGACAACTTGTTTTTCACTTTAAGTGTGAATGACAAGAGAAATTTATGATGGTAAAGACAACAAAATATGACGGTGACGGACAAAAAGAGGTGACGGTAATGACATTAAGATACAAATCGTGACGGAAAGACCGTGACGGTGGAGAAATTTCCGTGACCCGCAAGTGTTTTAAATTTTATACTGAATGTATTCTTGATCAAACAAATAATTGTTACTTGATACATTGGTACTATCCATTAATGGCAATTTTTGCGCTGATCGATAGTGCAGAACTTAATAAAAACTTGGTAACGGTAAAGACACTGAATAAAGGTATTTTCTGAAACACACTGCTTTCTTTTAAAATAAATCAAAAGTTTAGCTAGTTAATTAGTAATGACTGAATGTCAACTTCGGAGACAGAGATAGAGAAACATTTGCCCTAAACACAAAAGTTTCGCTCGATATCAATTTGATTTATTTTGTTGATATTTGACGTGACGGTAAATTTGCAAAAACTGTTGGACAACTGCTTGAAATAAAATTTAACAATCTTTGGGCTTTGAAAACAAAGCAAAAATCTCCAGTATGTTCATTTGGGTCGTATTTTGTTTAAATAATTGCTTAGAATAGTGATGTTGGCCTCTATAGAAGCAAATACTGAAACGTATTAATTCCATATTAAACTTGGGACATTACCGTCACGTGTAGAATTCTATATGTGACGGTGTCGTATGAGATTTTGAAGTCTATGAAAACTGCAAGTTCCGCTTCCGGTTTTTGCCATGTTAACTTCCGGCATGAGAATTGCAAGTTCCGGAATCCGGAATTGCGAAATGTACGGGAAACCTCTGTTTATCCAAACTGTTCAAACTGCGATGTGACATCTCACAGTATTTTGCGAAACATTATATTTTCTTAACCACAAAACCACTGTTGGTCTTTATTTTCTTCCAGATTAAATTATATATGTAACTGATAGTGAAAGTACAGCAGGGTTCAACTGCACTAAAGTCAATAGAACTTTTGTATTTCTAAAGATACTTTTCAATTTAGGTCTGCTTGAAGCATTGAGTCTTTTTATTCAACGTGAGAGTAATGGTTATTTTAGTCTCAGATTCGGCCAGGAGTGTGATTATTAATTTTTAGAGGAAAACAATTTAAGAGAAAGAAAAAAATGACAGAAAAAAATCTTGGAGAGTCAAATAAAAAAAAAAGAAAAAAAAATATTTGCATTGCTTTCAGAAACATCATAATTCCTTCCAATTGAAGGGCTTATTTAAGCCTGATGATGGTTTGGTAATCTAAATAAAATCAGAAAAATAATTTGGTACTGCATGTTGTATGCAATGTATAAAGGAGTTGGTTTACTTTAGGCTTGAAAATTTCATAGCAATGGTAAAATTTTGCTGATTAATTTTGACCACATACACATTTATTGCTATTTAATAGTTGGTTGGATCATAAAATGTCAGTTTGAACTTATGCTTGCAGATTTCATGGCTGTGGAAATAGTTGCGATTGATAATTTTGATCAATTATTGCTATCTATGGTCAAGTTGGGTGATATAATGTCATTCTGACCTTATGCTTGCAGATTTCATGGCTATGGAAATAGTTGCAATTGATAATTTTGATCAATTATGGCTATCTATAATCAAGTTGGGTCATAAAATGTCATTCTGACCTTATGCTTGCAGATTTCATGGCTGTGGTAATAGTTGCGATTAATAATTTTGATCAATTATGGCTAACTATGGTCAGGTTGGGTCATAAAATGTCATTCTGACCTTGTACTTGCAGATTTCACAGCTGTGAAAATAGTTGCGATTAATAATTTTAATCAATTATGGCTAATTATTGTCAAGTTGGGTCATAAAATGTCATTCTGACCTTATGCTTGCAGATTTCATGGCTGTGGAAATAGTTGCGATTAATAATTTTAATCAATTATGGCTATCTAATGCCAAGTTTGGTCATAAAATGTCATTCTGACCTCATGCTTGCAGATTTAATGGCTGTGGAAATAGTTGCGATTCATAATTTTAATCAATTATGGCTATCTATGGTCAAGTTGAGTCATAAAATGTCATTCTGACCTCAGACTTGCAGATTTCATGGCTGTGGAAATAGTTGCGATTAATAATTTTGATCAATTATGGCTATCTATTGCCAAGATTGGTCATAAAATGTCATTCTGACCTCATGCTTGCAGATTTCATGGCTGTGGAAATACTTGCAATTAATAATTTTGATCAGTTATGGCTATCTATTGTAAAGTTGGGTCTTAAAATGTCAGTCTGACCTTATGCTTGCAGATTTCATTGCTGTGGAAATAGTTGCGATTAATAATTTTGAACAATTATGGCTAACTATGGTCAAGTTGGGTCATAAAATGTGACTAGTTAAGCTCTCTGTAGGTTGGTTTGTAATAATGTCCTTAGCTTTTTCTCAAAACATTAATAACCACAATTACTGCAAGATGGAGTCAAAGGATTTCAAGAAAATAGAAACATATAAAAATGAATAATCTACAATTTATTCATAATGATTTGAAATACAAAAACTAAACAATTTGTTAATTTGCATTCATTTTTATCCTACAAGGGGCTACCATGACAACCCCCCCACACACACACACACTCATACACACACACCCATTAAATACACAAATGCCGTTCTGTTGATGTGTCTCTGTCTACTGATTGCTAAATGGTGCAAACATTGTGCAGTTTTTTGAATAAAGGTGTATCTCCATATTTTACATTCAATTTACTGCAAAACTTAATTGATCCCCGCTAACTCCGTCAGCAACTTTTTGTCTCGATATTATTGCTTTGTCATGTTGATATTTTTAAGAGTTTAATAAACATTTTATTCGTATAATCCTATACTAACATAAGATTCTATATAGAAAGCATATTTTGAAATATTTTGGCCGTACATCGTATACTTTAAAATCTCATAGACTTTAAAATCTCATAAACCCCCGTATGAATTCTGCAAGTACATGGCCAAAACCGGAACCGGAACTTGCAGTTTTCATAGACTTTAAAATCTCATACGACACCGGTAATATTCCTTTTTTTTAAAGGTCACACAAACTGCGGAAGAACATCTTTTTTATATTTTTTATTTGGTAAATGTAAAATTTTGATTTTTGCATTATATTATGTCAAAATTCCTTTCAATTTATTCGTGTATAAAAATTTTACTAAAAGGACACTATTCAAAAATTTACCGTCACTATTTTAAATTTCAGGAAGAATTACCCATTGAAGCATGCCTACTTTATCAATCAGCGTATCAATGTGAATAAAGAAATATACATTTACAAAAACCTTTAGGACAAACTCTTTTACCAATCATATAGTCACTTTCCCTACTATCATGAAAGTGCGAAAGGGAAAAACGGTTAACTTGCATTCCCTGCGAAATTGACTTGTGTGTTCCACATGTATTATGGGAAAATAAACAATCAGTTAGACGAAAAATGTGGCTTTTAGGTAAAAAATTCAATTTTTTCTAACAGAAATTAGTATTTGACGTTGAAATATTTAAGTCATGAGCATTATTATGATTACAAATACCTTTATATCAAAATAATTTAAAATTTGACATATTTTAAAAGGCATTTTACCTACTTATGATTTTAGGTAATAATTTCATTATTAAAACATCAGTTCTTTTTACAAAACATGTCTTTCGCATTTAGCAACCTAGGTACATCGTTGTCATGCCGCATCATATCGTTACAGCTGAAAATTCCAGTAAATGCGATAGGGTTCTGTCTTGAGAGCGAAAGTTTACTTGCACGAGGGCTACAGTTTTCTTGCATGAAAACTCAAGAGGAGCGACAGTTTACTATGATGAATTTTAATAATAGTGCGATCGGACATAAAACTTCATATTTCGTTTGCTAATTACCACCAAACGGTTACTTTAATATTAGATTTGTGAAAAGAGTACAATAATGTAAATAAATGCTCAATATTGTGCCAACAAAGAACTTACTCAACGATTGACGCTTAAAAATGTAATTTATATGCTATAGTTTATTGTGTAGTGGGGTAAAGTTGACTCTGATTTATGCTATAGTTGGTTATTGTACTCCCCAAAAATAATGATAATTTACTTGGGTGTCCACAAAACAAAATGATATCAATGAAAGTAACAACGTTTTTAATACGGAAAACAAATGCGTATTTTGAAAATATTAAACGATGCCCAATTTTTGCAATGCAGTTCTACGCTTTACAAATGAAACATTTTTATTTTTTGAGTTTTAAAATGATGGACCGGACACATTTTCAGATTTTTCTATTCCCGCGAATTTCTACAACTTATAAAATACAAAGAATTTACAATTATTTTGAATACATAAGAATAACATGTCAGTCACATAAGAAAAAGTGAGTGTGGTATTCAAAAGGTATTCAATAATAAACTAATTGCAATTAAAATTTGCATGTCCAGTTATTGCAAATCTTGGGCAACCAGTTTTGACAGCTACCACATAAGTGTTAATTATTTGAAAAATTTAATGAGACTTGCGAAATTCAAATTAGTTAGTTGATAACGAAATACCGAATTTACTGTTAATTTTTTTTCTGCATATGCGCAACTATGTCTCATCAATGCAGATCAAACCAAATTATTTGGAAGTTCTTGAACCGAAAAACGTGTAAAAGCTGATAGAGAACAAATAACCAAAAGGATCTAAATAGACTAGCCAAAATTCAACCAAAATTGATATGTTAATACACTTTTACACTTCTGCAATTTAAAAAGCATAGAAATTTGGTAATTCGATTAGAAAATGTATTTTCCCATGAGATTTTACTATTTTTTCACTATTTCCAATGGGAGTTTGAATTACTAGTATTGCCATGGGAAAATTTTCCCATTGAAGTTAAAGAAATCCCATGGCAGTAGTAAAAGTCCTATAAAAATATTTCAAAGTCCCATGAGAAATACAAATGTAGTGAAATACCATACGAAACTGTATTTTCCATTGGATTTTGAAATTCCCATTTTTTTTAATTGCTGCTGTGTTAAATCATAAGATATGGAGTTAAAAATATGATTTTGTTCAGTTCTTTGCGATTTATTAAAACTTCTTGGTCATTCTCCAAAATGGTGGCACAAGATTTGCAATCATTGGAATTGCAAATTCAAATTGGAGTGAGTTAATATTTATAACACTTTTTATAATTTGACAGAATAGAAGGGTCAAAATGAAATCTCAGAACTTACATCATGGAAATAAATACAGCAGTGATACACAAAAAAACTGTAGCACATATGCAAGAAAATTTCGCTTTCAGATATCTGAGTACACGAGATAACTATAACGATGAATTTCTTGACCACCTTCGTTTGTTTCAGTATATATCTTTTATCCCTTGGATTTGATTTGTGCAAAATGACTTAAACTGCACGAAATGCTTTCAAGTCTATAATATATAAGATTGGTGTTGTTGTTCTTAAAATGGCGTTTAAGTCAAATAACTGACCCGAAGACACTCAATTTGTCGATTTTAATACGTGTGTTAAAAAAAAACTAAGATACAGAACGTAAGTTTAACAAGAAGTATTAAGAAAATGGAATGCAACAATCATATCTTGCATTATGTGAAAAGTTCGTTTTAATTGAGAAAAATCCAGATATATCAGACGACAAAAAAATTTAGAATGTAAGAATGCAAGTCAACCGTTTTTCCCATTCGCACTCTCATGATAGTGTTCCCGATTTCTTTAGAAAAATCATTTTCATTTTACAAATTGAGTTCTATCCAACGATTTAGTTAATTGCTGATAGAAAGAATAATAGAAGTTTTTGTTTCTGATACCTCTGAATTGTCTCCAATAATAGACTTGCCCACAAATGGGCTCGTCCATTATTGTCGCCAATATTTTTCGTATGAGAAACAAAACTTCCATTATTCTATATAAATCAGGAAGTTCAGAGGATTATATGTGAATGCGAAAGCAAAGTAACGATGACTTAGTGTTGCCGTTTTGCGAACTGGATTGCATATCTTCATGAAATCAAAAAGCAAGACCAGAAAAACTTACCTTTCAGTCTTATCAGTAATTCAGGGTGTCCTACTGCATCTAAAACAAAACAGTTTGATTTTGTAAAGGGAATATAAGTAAGTGATAACCGAGCCGTCGGTCTAAAAACGAATTGACCAAGACAAATGGCAACACTGGAAACACCAAGAAACAATGACACAACATGAGTACGGAACAGAAAAGAAAAATGCAGAACAAACACACAGATTACAACACGGACCTAACGAAAACCAAAATACAACAGTCAGTTTGTTAACCACCGAAATTAAAAGTCAAAATAAAAATAAAAATAAAAATTTATAACTGTATCAGGATGTTGATACAAAAGTCTCCCAAACGAACTCCCAAATCAGAAATCCGGGCTAAAAATCACTTCCACACATCGTAGGCAGCCTGTCTGTTGAGTTTCATTCGATTCTGAGCACTTTCAATTTCCCCGCCTATTTCTGTTTCCATGGCAACGGATGCAATTTTGAAGTCTTGGACACCAGAAACCAATTCCTCATGACTTTAGCAACCTACCTGTAAATTTTCATCCAATTCTGAATACTTTGATTTTCCCGCCTTTTTGCTGTTTCCATGGCAACCGGTGCCAATCTGAAGTCTTGGAGACCAGAAACCAATTCCCTATGTCTTAAGTAACCTCTCTATAAAATTTCATCCAATTCTGAGCACTTTCATTTTCCCGGCTTTTTTGCCGTTTCCATGGCAACCGGTGCCATTTTGAAAATTCCGAAACCTTCTTGCACAATTCCAGATAAGGGCCTGTCTTTCTATGAAGTTTGGTCAAGATCCGACCACTAGTCTGAGAAAACGCGCGGACAAAATTTTGGCGGAAAGACGAGAAGAACAAGAATCAGGATGTTGATACAAAAGTCTCCCAAACGAACTCCCAAATCAGAAATCCGGGCTAAAAATCACTTCCACACATCGTAGGCAGCCTGACTGTTGAGTTTCATTCGATTCTGAGCACTTTCAATTTTCCCGCCTATTTCTGTTCCCATGGCAACAGGTGCCATTTTGAAGTCTTAGACACCAGAAACCAATTCCCCATGTCCTAAGCAACCTTCCTGTAAAATTTCATCCAATTCTGAGCACTTTCATTTTCCCGCCTATTTGCCGTTTCCATGGCAACCGGTGCCAATCTGAAGTCTTGGAGACCAGAAACCAATTCCCTATGTCTTAAGTAACCTCTCTGTAAAATTTCATCCAATTCTGAGCACTTTCATTTTCCCGGCTTTTTTGCCGTTTCCATGGTAACCGGTGCCATTTTGAAAATTCCGAAACCTTCTTGCACCATTCCAGATAAGGGCCTATCTTTCTATGAAGTTTGGTCAAGATCCGACCACTAGTCTGAGAAAACGCGCGGACAAAATTTTGGCGGAAAGACGAGAAGAACAAGAATAATAACTAGATTTGCAATTGCAAGCAATAGCTGATGTCGCCCCTGATAGCCAATTCCATGATTCCAGCTTGTTCGCAGCATCAAAATCTACCTAGAAATCAAATTTCGTTGAAATCGGACAAAGTTGAATTTTTAACGTATTTTGGCGGCCATTTTGGGAAAGGCGGCCATGTTGAAATAAAATTTCCTTGCATACCCACCTCCAGATAGTGATCCAACTTTGTACCAAGTATGGATGAATTCTGTCAAAGCATGATTGAGAAAATTTCAATTTTTGTGAAAATTTGACAAATTTCGAATTTTTCGTATTTTGGTAGCCATCTTGAAAATGGCGGCTGCTTTGAAAAAAATTTTCCTTCCATGCACCCCTCCAGATAGTGATCCAACTTTGTACCAAATATGAATGATATCTGTCCAGGCATCTTTGAGGAAATAGGCGGACAAAAATGCTTGGAAGAAAGAAAGAATAATGAAAAAAAATAATAATAATAACAAAGAAACGGACCAAAAACAATATGTCGTCCCGACTACGTCTGGGGCGACATAACTAGATTTGCAATTGCAAGCAATAGCTGATGTCGCCCCTGGCAGCCAATTCGATGCTTCCATCTTGTTCGCAGCGTCAAAATCTACCTAGAAATCAAATTTCGTTGAAATCGGACAAAGTTGAAATTTTGACGTATTTTGGCAGCCATCTTGAAAATGTCGGCCATTTTGAATTTTTTTCTGCTTCATGGCCATCTTCTAATAGTGATTCAACTTTTTGCCAAATATGAATGAAATCTGTCAAGGCATGTTTGAGATTTGATGATTTTTATGGAAATCCGACATATGCAAAACACTGACGTAACTGGGCAGCCATCTTGAAAATGGCAGCCATTTTGAAA